>VZTR01029537.1:56764-167682 GCA_013400775.1 Chaetops frenatus | reverse complement strand
CCTACAAATCATTAGGTTTGAACAGTGTGCTGGTACTTTGGAATTTGCCTTGGGGATAAAAACCAAGAGTATTACTTTTCATTTGGCCTTGTACATTCCTTTTATTGCTCCTCTGTACCAACAGATTAAGAACCCAACAAAGAGGAGCTCTTGATTTCCCTACAGCTTGTCCATACAACTGTGCTTCTTGACATCACTGCCACTGCAGCCTTCTGCCCTGAGCACTCTCACTTGAACAGGGTAATGCTTTGGGGATTGGGATGCTTTGGGATGCTGCTGCTGAAGAGCTGGGAGTGTGTCTAGTGCTCAGCCCCCTGGGCAGCCTTGTCTCTTCACTGTGTGTTCACCTGCCTTCCTCAGAGCAAAGGACCCACAAAAGGTCTGTGGTTTCTCTGCTCTCTCCTGCTCCTGTTGCTCTTTCACTGACAGAGACCTGCAAGTGGCTGTGTCTGTTTTATTCATCTCTCCATTCTGCCTGTGAGGATGCTTCTGTCTTGAATGCAAACCTGTCTTGTCATGAGGCACTTGGTGATCTGCTGACCCCATGTCACTGTTGCTTTTACAAATCATAGCCACGCAGACTTGCTGGTCCTACAGACAGAGCCTGTCTTTAGATATCTGTCTGCTGCCAAAATCCCTTTTGTTTCCTGCTTCTTTGTCTTTTCCTCCTGTGGTGTTGGGACAAATGAGCATCTCACTACCAGCAGCTAATTGAGTGTGTTTCTTTGGGGTCAAGAGACAAGTTGATGCATTTATGCTTGCTGGTCCAGAACAGAGTAGTTTATTCTACTCTATATTTCTCCTCCTTACCTTTTTTCTTCATTCCTTTCTTACACTCTTCCTTTTCTGGCTGATGGCTAAAAGTCAAAGAATGAACTAAGCCATTTGTTCTCCTCAGATTAATGCCTGAAATGCAGAGCAGCAACTATCACAAAAAGGTTTTTCATATTGTTTTTCCCCAAAATGCATGAAATGAACCACAAATTCATTTCCAGAATGTTAGATGTTATCCCAGGATGATTCTTCACAATATCCTGCAACAGGGAATGTAGAGACTCATTCTTCCTTAATTAATACAATGTACAATGCTCATAGGCATGTGGGGCTCATCAGCAAATCCTATACATATTGTCTGTGCCAAGTTTCATACTGACATCCCATCTTTGGACGATTTAAATTTTATTTTTGTCCATCTTCCTCTGCATTCATTTATTAAATGATGCTCTTGCTCTGAAGCTTTTTGGATGAACATTATTTTGCCTAGGCCCCTGTTAATAGCTGAAAAACTGAGCCTTAGCGTTTTGGGCATGTCATATTTACAGATGGAAAATGTTTGTACAAGTGAGGGCAATTAAACACACAGTGAACTGATAATCCTTATTTTGGTGTAAAACATTTCTTGAATGGGTCATGTTTAAGATAATTTCTGCTAGGAAATAAACTCAGAGGAATATCACAAATATTACAGACATTTCCTTTGAGGGAGAGGAGTAACTCCAGTGAAATCTTTGGTTACAGGACTGCCAGGCCAAGCTGCAGAGTCTTTGAGCATGTACTTTGCTTTTCTAAAGTGATTCAAAACAGAGCTGATTCATGTTTCATGAAAAAGCAAAGCAAAAATCTATAGCAATTCCCCATGTACATGACTTTCAAAGGAGGATAGCTAAGCACTGGGAAAACATTAATTAACTGGGCTTCATATGGTAGGCACTAAACTAATGTTAAGCAAATGCAAAAATCCAAAAATATACTTTTATTCTTGTTTCCTAAAGGGACTTGAAATTTAGAATATTAAAAGTAAAATTGTCCTTCAAAAAAAATGTCCATTCCAGAACAGAATCAAACCCTTGTGTTGGAATGTGCTGAAAGCCTACCCACCATAAAATTTGCAGACCTCTAAGCCCCAGGTAAATCCCCTCCCTAGAAATGCCCTCTCCAAAGCAGCACTGCCGTTGTTGTATGCATATGGGATAGAGAGCTGAGGGTGTGTCCTGCACTCAGGCTTTGAGATGTCTGCAGGACAGCAACATCTTGATGAGCTGATGCTTCATTACTTCCACCATATCCTGATGCTGGTGCTGCTAGGACTTGGCAAAAAAAAAAAAAAAAAAAAAAAGGCTTCTTATTCAATTAGGATAAGGAATAAGCCCTCAGGGCTGCCTTTGCATGGCCTGGATCAGCTGTACCCTGATGGGTCAGGAGCAGCACATTCAGCAGCAGGACTGAGGCTGCACCTGGGAGCAACCAGCAGCCAGGGCTGGCTTGGCATAGCTGACACACTCCCTGCATCAGCCTCAGTCCCCATAAGGAGCTACTTCAGGGGCACCACTGGGAAATTAGGATGCCACCTGGAGCACATCCTCTGTCTGTGTTGCTGGCCCTTTCAAACCTTGACCAGACTGAATGAGGGTCTTTGGCCTTCTACCCACAATTTTTTTCAGGTATGTTTCACAAAAACGTGATTGTAGTTGTTGGCGTTTATGGTAAAGGTGGGGAAAAATGCCAGGGGACTTCAAAGGACTAAGACCTATTAACTGGATGAGAACTAGACACAGACTTGTTTGTGCATAGGTTTTGGTGTTAGCATAAAGGGAAAAGAAAAAAATATTAAGCAACAGCAGTTTTTCTGTTGCTAAATGTACTTTAAAGGTATTCCCCATTAATTTCTGTGATATAAAGGGTCATCTTTTATGTACTGAGAAGAGAAAGAAATGTTTCTCTGTGCAGCAGAGCTTGCTGCCTTGCATGGATTCTTTGGTGGTGGTTAATGTGGTTGAGCCTAAATGTCAGTTTTCCCCTCAAGGAGAGCATTGATTTGGACCTCTTTCCTCTTCTTGATCTGGCTTATGCATGGAAGAACTGTGTGTAGCAACTTCATGGTTCAGGGGCTTGTGATCCACTGAGTTTACAGGGAAGGTACAGCTTTAGACATTTGGTATAAGTGGGGATGAGGTTCAGGGAGGCAGATGCATGTGTGCACATATGGAAACTCATGCAGGTGCCATGAGCACCTTTTCTTTGAGATACCATGCAAAAAACCTTCTTAAAATTTGTTGGGACCTTTCTAAAAAGGATTGGCTTTGCTGAAAAGAAATTAGCTGAGTAGAAACACTTGGCAATTTTTTTCCCTTATCTTGCAAGCTAAGTCTCACAACAATTACTTCTGCCTATGTCCAGAACTGTAGCATCATGGAAATTAGCACTGGAAAAGATGCAGAAAGCTCCAGGGACCTAGCTAAGACAGTTCCTTACAGTATGTATCTTCCTGCCCAGCTTTTTTCCCAAGCTTCATTTGAAATATGCTGTGCAAGGAGGTTTTGCCCATAACTCTTCAGAGACCTCATCACATCCTAACCCATCCAGCAGCGTCTCCCCTGGCTCAGCCACAGAGAATTATGCTGTATTTATGTGTTTAATAAACACATTCTTTGCCCCAGCAGTTCACCATTTGTATAGTTTTTAACTATGGTAGTTTATGGTGGGTGGTTGGCCCAGGGTTGTGTGCACGTGGGCTGTGACATGCCCAGAGTTAATGTCTGATGGAGCTGATTTTAGACCAATTAATACATGAATCCCCTTGACCACCTGAAGCCAAACTGCAATTATTAATACCTAGACAAATGTGATGCAGTATCAGGTAGAGGAGAAGCCTGTTGGAAAGGTTTGTGTCGTTCATCAGGGGTGCCATGTGGAAATCTCCAGGTCAGTTGAGTGGGAATGGAATGGATTGGTTTCTTCTTCCATGTGTCCATACAGGCATGGCCCTTGTGTTGCTTGGGTGAGTTAGAAACGTGCACTGCTTGCCTGGTACCACACAAAAGTGTTTATTCACTTCTGGAGCAGGATAGAATTAAAATTACAGCAGACTAATTGGCAACATCTACTAATTTAACTGCGGTTGCCTGCAGCAAGAGGATGAGTCCCCTTTACATATTATTGCACAATAAATGTGCCTTGTTCCTTGCTGTTTCTATCCCTTATTTACTGCACAACATCCGCTAGGTAGTATCCATCTGTTTCCTCTGTCTCTTTACATGGGCACTGGCAATTGCCTTCAGTCTGACATCTTAACCTGTAAAAATGAGTTTTGGAGTCAGCATCTTGGGAGTTTCAATTTGTTGTAAAAGTTCTGATTTTGTTTTCAAAGCTGGTGAATGCCACTTTGGCTGATCATAAACTAGACACACCCGTGGCAAAAAGCTCAGTGCAGCAGGTTCCAGATCAAGTTTGAAAGGCTGAGTCCTGTGACTCAAATTTTTGCTTTGACCTTGTTGTAAATCCCTAGCACAAATATTGCTCACATTCGGTGATACTCAAACCTCTCAAACTCTTGGATCCAGGAGACAGAGGAATAGAGCATCTCTTACTCTCATTTGATGGTTTAGGGAGCAAGGATCAACAGAGGCAGTTGGAATTGATCAGCAGTTTTGTAAGATGCTAGAGGAGCCAGATCTCAATGCTGCTTTTCACCTTTAAATGCCTGGTGTCTGCAAAATGGGTTGAAAAAAATGCAAAGGTTGTTTATTCCATGGAAAGGCCTTAGAGTTGGTAGAGAAGGTGAGCTGGGTTATGCAGTTGGTGGGTAACCTGAAGAGTCTCCGTTCTTCTTTATTCCTTTCTTTGCATGTATTGGAATTTTTTATTTTGAAGTATACAGCATCTTATAGGGAAACATTTCAGGAATAGTTACTGTCCAGTATATTGTGTTTTCCTTACCCTTCTCACTTGCTCTCCCTCCCAGTCAGAGATGAAATATTAGCAGAGTGGCCTAGTAAATGTGCATCCATGCACAATGCTCTTCCCTCAGGATAGAGATAAGGATCTCGCCAGGGTCATGTCCATCCTTCAACTTTGAAGAACACACAATTCTCTTCTGCAAAAAAGGGAGGAAAGGTCTTGTGAAAATCAAAAGCTACCACAAGAACAGAAAGGAAAAGCAGCAGCAGCAGATGAAAAAAAAAAAAAAAAAAAAAAGTAGCAATTCTTCCTTTTAATGGAATTCAGAGGTAGTTTGAATTCTTAATTGAAAAATTATCCTGTGCCTGCTGCAATTCTGGCTGCAGGCTCCACACTTTGAAAACTGCTTTTGCAGCAGTTGGGGAACGTGTCAGCAGGAAAAACTGACCTTTGCTGTCACTACTGCCTGCATCCTCTCAGTGCTTTCTCATGCGAGGGGTGATTAATGAATAGGGATGGTGGAGGATGTTGATTTAGCTCCATTCCTCACAGTGAGGGTGCCTTTTGTTACTCCCTACAGCCATCCAAGACAGCAGCACACACGGGTGCATTTTGTGAACCTTGGTTTGAATTTTGCTGTCTGGAGTTTATGTACATAGAGAGCACAGAGCTGAGCTGTGCGTGGAGCCTGAGGTGTGGCTGTGGGTCAGGACCTCAGGCTCCTGAGTGTTAAATGCTCTTGTCTTTGTAAGCTCTGAACAGAGCTGTTGGCCAGAGCACCATGAAAGCCTTTCCCACTCTGTAGGCTACACTTGGTTGTGTAAGTCAGGGGATGCTGACATATCTCCTCAACATGCTTTAGTTGCTTAAATAATATTGAGCAGTGCATCCTCCAAATGTTCTTCAGAGAGACAACGTGTAAGAAAATACAAGGCTGTGAAAGTGTCTCTTGTTTTGTTGCTGCTCCTGTATTGCCAGACCTGAGAGGTTGTTGTAGTGAGTTCTCAAGGCTAGAGAATTACAACAGGATAAAGGGGTAAAGGAATAGCTTTAGAGTCTGTGTGTGTGTTTTTGCAGCTGTGCTTCAGGATCTGCATTTACATCTTGCTCTTTCCACTGCTGACTTTTTTGCATTCTTTGTGCAAAGCTCCTCCAGACAAATGATGAGAGACCATTTACTAAAAATACCTGAATTCAAGAGTCAGAGCAATGCAAAGCACAGCTCTGTTCCTTGCCAGTGGGAACGGATGTGAGGTGAGGCATGAAAAAACAGCATTGATTGGGGATCTGTTTTGCAATCAGTCATTGGTCTAAGAGAGCAACTTGGTTTGAGCGAAGGCAGGATGACCAATGCATCACTTTTCAGGCTTATTATCTGCCTGCAGATAAAGGAGCCTGTCCTGATTTTGGGTTGCAGAACACTTTGTGAGTTTTTTGACTTGCACTGCACTGTTTGGTTAGCAGAGGAGTACTAGGGGTGTGCTGTGTGCTAGTCCTTTTTTGTCATCATTGTTATTCTGAAAAGAACCATTAGGCTTGTCAAAACTAATTAAGGGAACAAGTAGATGGCACTGGAAAGGAACTTCAAGCTAGAATGACATGTTGCAGGAGACTCCTCTCATTCCCTGGTGCACACCTGCAGGGCATTATGAGTAGATCCACAGAGCTTGTGTATGCAAGTGCACAATGGTAATGAGTATTCTGGATTTTGTTAGGATATACTGAGGTTCTTCTAACTACAGTCCTTTTTAAAATGAATAGTACTGTGGCAGGCTGATGTCTCTCATTACCTGGGCCAGGAACAGATTTGCCCCATTGCTGCAGGGAGAGATACAGTGCTCTCCCTATCTGGAGGGGAGGGACCTAGAGGGTGTCAGGGGACCAGGTGAGGCCACCTTGCATTGTGGTGTCAGGACACAGCAAATGGCTCTGAGTAGGAGTCTGGCTCCCAGAAGGGTGGGTGCCAGGAAAGTGCATTTAAGGCTGAAGTTAAGTAGGAAGCCTGTTGGGAAGGGCTGCAGGGCAAGTCCCTAAAGTGTTCCCAACCTTTACCTCAAAGTGCTGGAACTACCATTCTGTTTCATAAAGTTGTGTTGAATAGATATGATGGTAGGCATGTCCATCTGTCCCTACTGGCATGTCATGGGCAAGGGTGATGGTTGCTGAATGACTGAAATTACAGCAATTAGTGCTACTCATTTGAAAAAGGCACAAAACTTCTGCTGTGGACTAGAAAATTTGCTTTCGGTATACATTGGGGACTAATAATGCAGCACACTGTAATGTTTTTCACTGATATTTAAAGGAATTTCTGTGTATCCTATTGTCACTTTTAACTGTGTCCATACATTGGGAAGCTTTGATCCCAATAACTGCATGATCACAGGAGCTCAGGCTCATTCTGACATCCTTACCAATAACAGACATCACTTTCTTCCTTGTGGGATCACCCTGAAACCGATGGTAGTGATTAGAGAGCAGGCTGCTTCTCACCGTGAGTGGAATGATGAAAGCCCTGCCTGTGCTGCTTTGTTTTGTTGTGTTGGTATCTTTTGGCCACAATTCAGAGTGTTGTGAATGGACTCTCTGTCGATGTGGTGCTCTCGCTAACAAGCAGTGCCAGTTTCAGTTACCTACACAGTGGGTCATAATGTAGTTGTTTTGACATTTGCAGCACTGGCTGGTCTTAGCTGAACTCCAGCACATTTATATGCTTTTCATTGCTTCAGTTGCTGTTTTTTGTGGGATTCACAAAAAATGTATCAGAGCATCTGTATTTTTTGTATTATTATTATTATTTTTAATGTTGCTGCTGTTGATGCCCCAAGGATGAAAACGGCAAAAGAATGTGATAAAAATGTTTTCAGAACATTAGGGGATCCTGAACGTTGGCTGCCTCAGAGGCAATCTATTATTTACAATCTACTGTATCAAATTCAACTTCCACCAAATTAGAAACTGATTTTTGTCATTGTCCCTTTTTAATCTAACCCTTTGGTTAACTCAGGAGAAGCAGCACCATAAATCACGTGGACATCTATGGATTTTTTTTTCCCCTGCCAGCCATTGCTAGGACTAAATGTTCATCTCTCAGTGATTCTTATCTGCCAGGACACTAATAATAACACTTCTGTTCTGGTCTGGGCTTGACTTTCTCTCTTCCAGGAGGAAAATTATCTTTTTAATGCGCTTTAAAAAATATTTTTCAGATGTAAATAACAGTGCATGGGAAGATTTGACTTGGGGTGCTTGAGTTTCAGCTACTGAGAGTAAAGAAACTCCTTGTGCATTGTTTCATAATTATTAAGGACTGTGGATGGCATGGGGTCATGGTGTGAGTAATGAATACTTTTTCACCTTTTCAAAATCAGAAATTCACCATATGTGCAACACTGTCTTTCTTTTGAAAATGGATAAAAGGAGATAAAGAATAGCAAGATTACCCAACAAACCAGGGGCAAATCAGGAAACTTAGTCTTTCATGTCTCTAATCAGCCAAATGAAACCTCCTTTTAATTGGCTTTCTGAAGCTACGAGGCTGCTGTGCCCTTGTTATTCCTTCAGCATTGAAACAGAACTCTGATTTTACTGGGTCTTGGGACCAGCTGCCTTTGCCACTACAAGAACAGTCATAGTAGTCTTGATCTTGTTATACAAGGGACAGGCAGGATCATTCTCCTGTGCCTGGGAAGGTTGGTGTAGGGCTCCTGAGCCTGGTCTGTGTGGAAATACAAAGGAGATGGGTGGTTAAAAGGTGGAGACCTACATACCAGGTGTCCCAAGGTAGGTTTGAACTGGTTTTGCTTTCCTTCACCATCTCTGTCTGATTGCAGCCTTTCAGCTGACTGTCTTCTTATTCTTTCTTTCTCTCTCTGTCTCTCTCCTCCCAGGTCAGTGACTGGTTTGGATAAAGAACCTGACCTTGTTCACATGGAGGCCCGGACAGCTGATGGACGTGAGTGCCTGCAGCCAATGCTAAAAACTGGGCTTTGAGCCAAGAAGGGAGTGGGAATGAGAATTCACTTTACCCATTTTACCTCCCCATTTACATTCTAAGTGGTAGGGGAGATATGGGCCATGGGGTTTGATGTGATGTTCTTATCCTGAGCCTGTAGGGGAAAGTCATGGGCTGCAGGGCTTGTGTCTGTGGAAATGATGGATAGGAGCACAATCTGTTGGGCTAAGGAGACATCTATTCTGTTCCCTATTTAGATGTTTCAGTGCCATGTAGTTTACATCAATCATAAAGATCTGGGCTACCATGGGACCTCTGTGTAATTCCAGAGGTGCCTGAAACAGTTGGATGGTACCTGGGAATTTGAGAAGTTACCTGCAGACAGACTTACCCTCTGGCCAAAATGTCCCTATGCCCTCTTGTCTTATACTGAAAGTATTTTTTAGTTTTGCTTATAATGTATGAATACACATTACAGGCCTTGAAAAGGTGCCTGCATCTGAAGCAGGAAATAGGAAAAAATATTCTTAACTCCTCACTGAAATGAATCTAGTCACATTTTCAGTGGAATTGATTCCTATGCAGTCAATCTCCAGCAAAGACAATGGTATTAGAGGTAGATTGACTTACTCTCTCCCAAGTGTTTTAGGTATTTCTCACAGGAACTGCAGCATAGTAATGCATCTATCTGCTCCTTGTGTGGAACTTTACTCCAGTGTGAGGAAATGGGAGCAATGGGACAAGTGTCCCTTTTCAGTGCTGGGACACTGTGGAAAGACAGCATAAAATGGAGAACTTAGAGGATTTCTGGGAGAAAAAAAGCCTCATTTTTGTTGGTTGCAAACTTTTCTCTGTTTTAGTCAAGTGCTGTGTAGGCCAGATGTGTGAACAAGCTCCTGTCTATCAAGATGGCTTCTCTGAGGTTGTGCATCTTCTAATATCAGTCATTGGCCTCCCACTGCTACTTAGTGATGGCAGCTGAATAAATAACCAGGCAATAAAAGCTCAGGGGTGACAGCTGTTTGTTGAATGTGTGGAAAAGGCAAAACAGGCCGACAGGTGGGTGGACAAGGTAGGGAGGCATCTTCAGTGCCTTGGCTGCTGTGTGTACTGTTGCAGGTATGATGGGAGAAGTGGTCAAAAGCAAATAAAAAAAACCCAAGCAAGCAAACAAACTGCTGACGGAGTCTGTTTTCAAACTAAGTTTAAACTTGCTCACCCAGCTATTTGAATGTTGGATATGTCAAGGATGTAAATGTTTGAAATGTGTATCCCCAGCTTAAAGACAGCTCTCTTCTTTCAGGTCTTGTTTGCTCAGGGGTTTGCTCTTTGCTCTTGTTTTAATGTATAAATTCAGCATTTTGAAATTGGCAGCTGATGGTGTTGAGGGTTTCACTACTGGTTTTTGGCCAGTAGTGTCAGCAGAACAGCCCCATTGCAGCTGCTGTCCCAGACCCCTTGGGCTGAGCTGGCCCTGCTGCTGTGCACCAAATGACTCCTCTGCCAGCCCAGCACAGCACAAAGAACAGCTTTGCTCCAATTAGGGGTTCTAAGGCTAACAACAATATCAGTTTGTGTAACAAAGCAGTGACAGCCTCACAGCTGTAGCCTTCCCTGGTGCACTATTGTACAGCTCTGGGTGCTCAGGAAAGGGAGGCTGAACTTTTCTCCCAGTTACTTCTGCAACCAAATTGGGCCTCCATCTGCTCAGTGAAGTGGCTGGGGCACTTACACCTGCTGGAAAATGGGGCCCTGCAGTTACCTCCTCATGATCAGAAAGTTTCTGATGAAAATTTTTCTCAGTATTATGCAGAAGGAAGGAAAGGCTCCTCTAATGCCTCTTTTAGGTCAGTCTGGTGGCTCACTCACTTATTTGATGCATTAAAAGTCATGGATTTAAGTATTCCCATTGCTGAGTTCAATTCAGATAGAGGAATCCATGCCTTCAATGTCACTGGCTACTTGAAAAATACATGATTCTTCTAGATTGGGCTTTTTTCTTTCCTCTTCTTCTGTTTTCCTTCATGCTTTTCATTAAAAAAAAAAATAAAGAGAAAAAGCAGTGGGGAAGGGAGTGGAAGGAAGGGAAGTGGTATTTAGGATTAGATTCCTGAATTTGATGATTTTTAATAGATTTTTTTAATTTTTTTTTCTTTTAGCATTAATGGGGCTCAAGAACCTATCTAATATCAATACACTGGAGTCTAAAAGGTGCTCTGGAGCTGGGAGCAGGTGGTGGGCCATGCTGGAGTCTCATTCATCCATAAATGAGTCAGGGCTATCAATAAGCTTATGGATCTGGGAGCTGGCAGTCCTGTTCACCTCTCTGGTGTCTGTCCTTCAAGATATCTTGCCCCATGGTTTTGTCTGTCCAGTCATTAGAAATGGTTGTGTCTCTGAAAAACCCATCTGCCCCTGTGTCTAGTTTCCTTGAGTATTGCAAGATGCTGATAATTCTAGTGCCTATCTTATCTCAAGCTGTTCCCATCTTTTGCAGCAGATGAAGTTTTTCACATTTTTTTGGACATCTTGGCACAGTCATTGCAGCAGAATAATAATCGAGGCTTGCATTTTTAAATTATAAAAACATGCAGGAGCCCTGGGCATTGTGCCTTCTGCCAGGGTGTAATAGGCAGCAGCAAGGACAGGGCTGGATGCAAGGGAACTGTTACGAACACCCTGACACAAGCACCCACCAGCATTCCTGGGAAGGATATATTGAACTTTCTGATGTTCCGTGAGCTAATCTTCACCCCACTCACAGATACAGTGCAATAGAGAGGATTTGAGTTCTAGGAAAAAGAGGGGAGAAAAGCTAACCAGAAAGATAAAACAGGATAACTAATTCCTGGAGAGTCTACACATCTTTTTCTTTGGGGAAAAATTATTGAGGCCAGTGAGTTTTTTCTCCTTCCCATGGAAACCTTCAGAATGTTACGATTTTTAATCTTGCCTGACACCAGGACCAGATTCAAGCTGAGCCAATCAGCCAATGCAACTTGTCTCTGTAAGCTGCTCTTTTTCCCTATTAGCCATGCTGGCCAGCCAACCCTGCTTTCATCTGCCTTATTACTGCTGCCAGGGAGGAGCAGGGCTTGCTGCCCTGTGTCTCTCTAAGTCACAGTCACCTGCACACAGGTTGGCCCTTTGCAGCCTTCAGCACAGTGACACAACAGCTTTGACTGTTTCACTGCCTCCCTTCAGGGACCCACATCTTTGGGGAGAGAGCCTCTTGTGCTCCTGTTTCCTGCCAAAGCTGGCATGGCTGGCAGGAAAAGATGAGGCTTGGTAGCTTGGATCATCTCACCAGTTTGTCCCTTCCAATTTCAAGGAATTGTTTCCGTTTTGTCACCTCCAAAAGGGTAAAAATACACTCCAGAATCTCAAGATGGAAGACTGTGTTAAATAGCAGTGAGGAGGCGGTTCAAGCTCCTCAACTGGAGCATGGCTGCACATCTGTGAAAGCCATTCCCTAATCCTAAGTGTGGTGGGAAGGGTTTCTGTGGAGGCATGGATGCTGGGATTTGAGCTGCAGAAAGCCCTCCAGGCTGCTTGATGTCCATATTGCCACATTCACAGATGAGCTGAGAAAGTGGCTGGATGTTGGTTATAAGCATGAAAAGCTTTTAATGCTGCCTGGGAAGTAGGGAGCTCTTCTCAACTCCTTTTGCAGTGGAACATCATAAAAATCCCCAAAGTAACAAAAAATGAAAAGTAAAAAAAAAACCCTGAACACCAAAACACCCAAATCCTTTAATTCTGGTGTTGTATAAGATGATATATAAATTGAAAAATAATGCCCAGATAGAAACAACCTCCCTTAGGAAATATATTTCCCAATGAAAGGTAAGCAAGGCTTTGGAAGCATGGCTGAGTCTCATGTCACCTGTCCCTCTGGGTGAATGTGGCTGTCCAAAAGGGGGATGCAAAATTACCTCATTCTGGAGGAGGGGGAGATAATAGCTTGGAAGTTAGGATGGCCTCTTCTCTCTTAAAGGAGACTTTTGCTGAGAGACCCTGTACTTTCTATGTGAGAAGATGAGCTCTGTGAATGGCACCCTTTAAGAAGCTTGAGCAGGAACTTGAGATTGTTTCTCACTTTGAGTTGCACACAAATGGGAACTAACTGGGTGCTGCTGTGTTTTTTAACGTCTTTTAAAGGGAATTATTTTTTATTTTCGTTGGGGAAGCAGGAAAAAAGCAAGACTTAACTGTATTTGGTATCCTAAAGCAGACAGGTTTAAAGATATTTTATTTATGTCTGTGTTTTTTTTTTTATTAAATAGCCTTGTATTGTAAAATATATGAAAATAAATAAATAAAACAAGGGACTAAATGGAAAAATGGGTAGTGAGCTACCCCCCTTCTCTACCACAATCTCCTTGTGAATATTAATCAGGTGCCATTCTTTGAGTATATTTGATTGCTGGTGTAACACACTCAAAATGACACATTTCCCAATAGGCAGGAAGCTCGTTGTCATGTCAACACTTGTGATTTATCTGCATTTATTTGTGACAGGTTTTTATTCCTCTTCCCATTCTGTCACTCAGCAGCAGCAAATTATCCCCTTTTTGGAAGGATAAGAATATCCAGGCGACTGTGTGGGAGAACATACTGGAGGGGAATGAGCTTCTAAAAATACAACTCCTGACCTCTCTTCTGTGTTCTGCCTAATTTTAGAGCTACCTCAAAGAGCAAGTCACTGCTGTTGATCCCTTTGGATAGCATGGCAGCACATAAGACCCTCTTGTTTTCTGAGCAGTTGCTTTTATCCACTGCAAGGTTGTCTTAGGCTCCACATTAGGGAGCTAAATAGCAGCTCTGGGCCAAGTGTGTGTATATGAGTTGATGAAGAATTTTAATTTATGCCAGCTGAAAGTCTGACCTCTCTGCCACTGCTGCTGGTATTTTATGCTGGGAGAAAGCAGAGCTCTGATACTCTGGTTGTCTGGCACTGTCTCTAGGTCAGGTGTTCTTCACCATACACTTAAATCACCACCAGGCACTCTGAGCTGGCACCAGCAACATTTTCTGCTGCTTTAGCATCCTCAGTGGGACTACGATTTCATGACTGCTCCAGACCTGTGTGACTGCTCTGACTCAGCCAGGTAGCCCTTATTAACCTGGAATCCCTGGTGCATCGACCCAGAACCAGGTCTGCAGCCTTTAACAGGGGCCTTCAGTCACAGGGTGGTTGGGCATGGACCTTTATTAGATTAAAACTTGGCTGGAGTTTAGGACTTTTTTGGACACAATATTTTAGAAATTATGAGTCTAATTATTAATCCCTCTGAATTGCATTCTTTTTGCATTTTTAAGAGTGTTGGTAGGACAAGACTATAAAAAACTATCAGTCAGTGAACCTTGTTTTAGAATCTGGGAAGGCAGTTGGCTGAATCTCACAGGATTTCAGTCATGCCCCCCAGAGCTTTCCACTGCCCCACATTTTGCTGTCATGAGAAAGACACAGACTAAGGTCAAGGCAGATTCTTGGGATGAAGAATCCTGTAAGCAGCTTTGCTGGGCTAGTGACTGTGTTTTAAAACTTCTCTTTTATCATTTTGGGCTCAGTTCGACAAGATCCATGTCAGAATGTTTTGTTGTGAACTAAAATCACTGCACCAGGCTCACCCCAACCCTTATAAACTTGCTTTTTACTTCATTGATGGTCTGTCCTCACCCTTCATAGAAAAGGAAAGAAGCATTTGAATCTAGGAAGCCTGTAAAAGTGCCACAGTGCAAAAGATATGACCCTGTTATCACTCCAGCTGTCATCTTAGTAGTATTTTCGTTTTCTACCTAATTTGCAGTTTTCAGAAGAGCAGTTGAAAAGCAGAGATGGCTTATTTAGATCACACACATCCAGAAACACAGTGCCTTCATTGTTCTGTTTCATGAGGCCCTTTCTTAGCCTGAGTGAAATAATGCTTAATCCCCTATAAACCCTCTCAAGTTGTTGGAGGTGAGCATGTCTCTTCTTGTTCTAACTTGCTGTATATCTGCCTTTCCCTTCTGTTGTCTTCATGTTCTTCTCCCACTGCTGTTCCTCCTCTCAAGGAATGCCAAGGCCTGACAAGGTCCCAGTAGTGTGATGGTCTTCTCATCTTCTCCCTAGACAGAAGCATTTGATCATTCTTGCAGTGCATACAGCTACTGTTAGGAAGCTTCAGCTACTCATGCTATTTCATATCCAGTGCATTTTAAATCCTAGCCTATGTTGGCTATAAAGACTTAGTTTTGGGAGATGCTTGTCATTTTCACAGAAAAATAAGTTAATAGTATTGATTTGGGCTATTTTTTTTTCTGTTTTACCACCACAATTAAAACCAGTCAACAAGGCTGTGTTTCAGAGGGAAGACAGAGATATGATTTCCAGAAGGGTGTAGGAAATGGTAAATTCTACCTGGGTGGCTTCTGCTCTATATGGTCTCATCATCAGCTTTCTGATGGTTGGTACCCTCCATTTGTGGTTTGAACTTCAGTCTCCTGAGGGATGTCTGCACCACAGGGAAGGGAATGGGGAATGTCAAAGTGTGATGAATTCCTAACTTCAGAGAGCAGTGACAGTGTCAAAGGCTGGAGCAGATCATGAAACAGCTGGAGATGAAACCCTTAGAGCTGCTGCTGATGTTTACAGACCAGTGGCTCCCACCTGGGCGTTTCTGATGTGTCCACATCTCCCATTGCAGACACCCACTACCTGACCTGTCGGATCCAGGAGTGCTCTGAGACCAAGAGGAGCGGGCCCTTCCCACGCTCCATCGATGTCAGCTCCCTCGTTGTTCAGGATGAGTACATCTTCATCCAGGTACGTTGGCTTCTTACAAACAGGGCACAAATTCTGCCTGCACAAGGTCTTTCTTCCTTGCAAGGAAGGAGGCATATCCTTAGGATAAGCACGTGGGGCTGCAGTTCATAAGAGCTGGGAGAACATCCCATTGGCTCTGGAGTCTGGGACAAAGCATTTGATCTCTCTGCTCATCACTTGTCTCGAATCTTACATATTTTGAAAGTTTGTTCATTGAGGGTCCATGGATTTCACAACTTGCTGTTTGTGTGGCTACTTGTAAAATGCACAGGAGCTACAAATTAATTGGGGAGAACAGAGAAGAACAAAGGAAAGGTGTGAATTATTATTTTAACAACTGGAGCGGTTTATGCTGATTTGACAGTCAAGTAATGCTAATAGAGTGAACCAGAATTTACAGTAGGATGTAAAATAGCAGAAAGATTGAGAAAAAATGTTACAGGGCAACTTCAAAGTGAAAGATGGCTGTAAACTTTTCAGTTGGTGATGATTTTGGAGATGAGGAAAAAGTGTTAGAAATTGAATGAGAAATTATATGTTTTTGAGATTTTTTTTTTTTTTTTTTTTTTTGAGAATATATGGGCTGGATGGAACAGGGCCATCTCTCTAAATTTCACGTCTGTGGAAGGCTGAGAATGAATAGTGCAGTCTGGAAGAACACTTCCTGAAGATGTACCATTTGGTTGAAAACTGAGAGCCAGGATGTGTTGGTTCCAGATTGTAGGAAGCTCAGGAGACAGAGATTACAGATATGTGATGTTAACTGCTTGTCACCAATGCTGAAACAGGGGGGACAAAATGAGATGAGAATTGGATTCAGGTGGTATAAAAAGGACACATGCTTCCCTTCTTGAATAAGACTGGGTCACATTAAGCTCCTATTTTACTTCCTTGAAGGGAGCGTTTTTCTTGATTGTATCCAAATTATGAGAAAATTTTGTTGTGTTTACTGAAAGACTTTCTTATAAAAGAGAAGACTGATAATTCTGTGCTGGGATTAGGTGGAGGACTGCAGTATGGAAACTGCATGTATTTGAGTAACATTGGCAGACTTTTTCTGAGAGTAGGGAAGTCTGCTGCTCTGGGGATGTCCTACTGCCCTGGGAGCCACAGGTCTCCTCAATGCCCCATGAAACCCAGCCTGCTACTGCTTCCTTCAGCATCAGTGGAGATCCAGTGCTAGAAAACAGTGTGAATTCAGTTTTTCAACTTATTAAGTCATGATTTGACTAAAGGCAATGGCTTTCCAATCGATAAATACTCTACTCTCCAAGGAGTATTTTAGAGAGACTCTCCTAATGTGGTGGTTTGTATCTGTGGCTAAGGGTGTTGTGGAACATTCAATTCTTTAAGCATGAGGCCTTACAGACATTTCTCACTCCACAGCTCTCACCTGTGTTAAAACAAGGCTGCTCTGTTTAGAATCTTGATCTCACAGCGAGGACATGGGCTTGGTGTGTGTGTTCCTCTGCCTCAAATCAGCAGTGAGCAGCTCAGGCTATTAGCTGCTACATGCTTCAAGTTTTAAAAAAAATGTGTGTGTGTGTATACAAACACATGCATGTATGTATATGTTGCACTCAACTGCCTTGACTACTCTTAGCAAGGTTTTATTATAGCTTAATGGGTGTTTGAATTGAAAATCACATCCCCACATTTAAAAAAGCTGCAAAATACACACACACAGCATTGCTGGTGCTTTGGGCAGGAGACTCTTCATTGACAGGCTGTCTATCCCTGTCCCAGAGCTCTGTATCCCACTGGCAGGATTCCTGCCTGTCCCAGTGCCCTCTATCCCACTGGCAGGATTCCTGCCTGTCCCAGTGCCCTCTATCCCACTGGCAGGATTCCTGCCTGTCCAGCAGCCTGTTGTAAGTGGCTGCAGATGCTGGGCTGCAGTAGCAGGGCACGAAAGAAGGACATGGTTTCACCACAATCAACAGAACAGCAGAGGCCCCTAAAAGAGGACCCGTTTATTATGGATACACAATTTATAGGGTTTGCAAAGTGAGAGAGGATTGGAAGATGAAATCCCACCTCTCAACTGGACTGGTGAAGTGACCAGTCCATCAGATTCCCTTCTCCAAGAAGGAATGGAAACAAAGCCAGTGTTCTTAGTACAATGTGTGAGAAAATCTGACTGGAGGATATAAACCTTTCAGAAGGCTTTCAAAACCAGGGCGAGAGTGGGCAGGGTTTGAGGCCATGCAGAGCTCGAGGAACAGGCGGGCACTGCAGATTGGCAGCGGGCTCTGAGCTGAGGGTGTGTTAAACCCCCTGCACATGGTCACTGGGCTGTGCAGAGTGTTTGCTTGGTACTTATGTAGCAGTGCTGATACGTCCTGCATGCGTTAGTCTCACAAACCGTGTGCTGTTGCTGCTTATTATGGGATGTGTCAGATGGACTGTTTGCAGTGTCTCTGGATAATCTTGGACAGAAGTGTGGGAGCCAGGTATTTAGAATTTTAAATATTAGAGATGAATAAATAAATATCGAATTAAATGTTAAGAACCTGGTGAGGTTCAATAGCTGCATAAAGGATTGGTGCATGAGTTCTGATATGTCTTTTCTGGAAAAAATCAGGATTAATGTGTTGGAGTGGAGAGAGGAACTTGTTTAACTTTTGTCATTCAACCAGTAGATTTTTAGTCCATATCTGTAGGCAGTGCTCCTCTAAAGTGAGTGGAGAGATCAAAACCTTCAGGGTCAACTTTTCTCCTATTTCACCTATTTCAACATGAGATAGGTCTCTCTTTGAATATATCTTTTTTATTAATATTAGAAGGAACCTAAGTAAAGCTTAGTGAAGACCCCAAAATTTTTGACAGGGAAGATGAATCCCAGCTGTTGATATTGGTGTCTTAGACTATCTGCATACAGTTATTTACTAGTGAATATCCATTCTAACTAAATTGATGAACAGGCCTGTACTGTAAGATTCCTGGGAAGCATTAATTTGTGTAACTGTGCACTTGAAGCAAACATGATACCGTGATCCATAATGGACAGGGGAAAGAAGAACACAGAAGATATTATAAAGCCATTATAAATCAATGATTCCTGTTGTGCAGCACTTCTGAAAGGATCTTTCAGAATTACAGTACAAAGAAAGAAAACGAGAACGATCTTATGCTTGAAAATTTCTTATCTGTTGAAGAGAGTTTGAAAAGACTGGCACTGGTTACCAGGCAAAACAGATAAATAATGTAGCCCATGAGAAAAGATGTAAAAGGTAATGTGGAAGGAAGAAAGAAATAGTTACTAAGAGAGCATAGGGAGAATTCTTATGAATAAAATAGTAGGTGATCACTCTGAATTTATTGACTGACTTTCTATTTGATTGATCAATAGTTATTTAAGGATGCCTAGCATGTCGCTAAGATTGAATGGGATAATTCTGCATAAATTGATACCTTAAGAGAAAATCTTACCCTTTCTTGCATGTATAAGTTTTCATTCAGTTCACAGTATTGCTCTGGTGTAACCAGGAGCCAATATCATCATCTTCTTTCATGATTAATTCTTAAAATTCATATAAATCTTGTAAAACAGGTCATGTATTTGTGAGAAAACATGGAATATGTCTGGACTTATGTACTATAGCAAAAAAGAGCTAATTTGATGATCAACTTGGCCATTTAATGTCCATGTCTGTGGTGTTCAATTACACAGCTGTGCTTTAATGAGTACCTGTTACTGAAACAGTATCACTTTCCAAACTTAGGTGCAACCATGACCTACAACTGCCTAAAAGATGTGATTTCCAAACAATTACCTAAAATCCTATGGAATTCTCATCTGCAGAGCCTACATTGTAAGATACTTGGATCAGGGATAGTCTTTTGGTTTATATATGAGTCTAGAGTACTGATACATTGGAGAATTTATATGTTAAAAAATAAATCACAGAGGGAATTCTAGGATAGGTATTTTTCAAGCAAGTCTTGTATTAGGGTTTCTAATGGAATTGCTCAAGTTGCTGAAAAGTGTTGAAAATGAAATAGGCTTTAATGAAAATGGTGATTATTTTTCAGGAAATTCTATTTTGAGTGAGACAGCATTGTTTGGAGAACACCTTTCTATTTTTCTATAAGTAAACAACTAATACCTATGCTACTTGGTTCTTTAAAGAGAAGGTCAGGAATGATCTGTGTTTGTTTCTTTGTCAACAGATCAAAATTTTCCACTGAAAATGAAGGAAAACATGAGCAAATGCCACCACTTACTGCAGGCAGTGAGGAGAGTCTGGGCCACAGAAGTCCCAGTACAGTGTTGCTTGTTTGTGGGGGTCTGAGCAGTCCTGTGGGGCATGAATAGGGCAGTGCATTCCCTGGGAATCAGCTTTGCTCTGGGACAGTGCTTTTTGCAGAGAGCAGCATTCTTGTGGGCTCATAAATATGTTTCCATCCCCCTATTAATCTTGTTGTGTTGTGTAAACCCTTCTGTGTGTGGCTTTCCCCACAGAGATCATACCAGTGCAGTCCAGGATGCAGTTATCACTGTCCCCATTCCTCTCTTATGCTTCTGTCTCTGTCAGCACTTGGAGACCCCCAGGGTTACTTTGGCCTTTTTGATTTGAGCTGGCTGTCAGTCACTGCAGAGGTGTGTGGATGGGTGATCAATACCTGTCTTGGTTGTTTTTTATGTCTTTATTTTTCTCCAGGATGCTGCAGACTCTGCTATCCCAGCAGAGAGCAGCTGAAGTTGATCTGAACTGAGACAATTTCCACAGGAGTGACAGCACTGCTGGGTACAGAACACTCCTCAGATTTAGCAGCTGATGCCTGGTTTGGGTTTGGGGGTGATACAAGCCAAACAAATGCCTTTGGAGATGAACCCTCTCAGATCTTTCTTTGACTGGTGGTCTCATAAGGACAAGGAATGATCCCTGCAAACTTTGATTGAAAAGGATTGGCCTTTTGCTTCAGATCCTGGTCCATTTCCACTTTAAAAGGGAAGTGCTTTGTACCACTAACCAGAGAGGCATGCTGAGAGATAAGATACCTTATCACTTTTGAAGGCCTTTAAAGAGTGGAAACATGGGTACAACTTCCCCTTTCTATCCCATGGCATAATTTATCAAGGATTTTAGCTGCAGGCTGAAACTCAATAGTGTTTTGTCGCTCATTGGGCCCTGCTTCTACTTCTTCTGGGAAGCTTTTTTGTCTTCTTTCTATGCCATTTCATTTGTGACTTGGTCTCCTGGGAACCCTGGGAACTGCACTTTTTTCTCTTGACCCCATATTCCTTCAGCTTGTCCTGGGATGTGTGATGATCCCATGCTCAGAAAGCTAAGTTGTTCTCTTGGTAGCTCTTTGTTTTGAGGTTGATGTGATGAAGGAAAAAAAGAGTGTGAGGGCAGCTGGCAAGAGAGGCAGGGTCGTGGCTGTGGTTTATAATCCTCCTGAATGTGATGGGGTCTGTGGTGTTGCCATTTGGGAGCAAGGGGTGGTGGTTACTCACATCTTGCACATGCAGCATTGTAGAAGCAGCTGCAGCTCTTGTAGGAGTTGTGAGAATTACATGTGGAAAGTGAAAAGGTAAAGTCGAAATGTTCTTCTGTGATACTGATCTTTTATCTGGCTCTTCTTCACCTTCTCAAGTAATTTTGAACTTAGAAGACTTTTGCCTAATTCAGGGAGTTGCAGAGCAGGGCAGCACCTCAGCCTGCCCACTGGCATGAGTGAGAAGGAGCAAACTCAGAATTTCTCCAGAAGTTGTTGTGTGGTGCAGCTTTGTGGGAGTCTTACAGTGCACATCTGAATAACTTCTCTGGCTCAGAGGAGCACACACTTCTGCCAAAATCTGTTGAACCAATTCAGTCTTCTTATGCATCAGAAAAGTTTCCTTAAAAGATATGCAGATGTCAGTATTCACCCACAATCACTGATAAAATCTTACAAAACCTATGGATAATATTTTTTTTGAATGCCTGGTGTTTCATTAGAGTATGTCCAAAAAATTCAGCTGAAATAATTCAATGCAAGATGGCATTTATAGATTTTCTTTTTATCTGAATCAAATTCTGGTTTTATCAGGGTGGATATATTTTAAAAACCGTTTTTTTCCCCAGCTTCAGTAAAAAGAAAAATACTTATTATTTATAATATTAGAATTCAGATGGGGGGCGGGGACATTTCTCTTTGGGGTGTTATAGAGGGGGAAAAATTTCCTGATTCTAGAAGCTATATATATCTGAGCTCAGTTCAGAGAAGTAGTTTAATATTATTACTGGTTGTAACTATGCTTGTTTAGGAACACTTGAAAGTGCTTGTATTTAGTAGGACATGAGTGTATGTTTCAAGTTTATTGAGTATTTAAGAATAGGCTAAATGAGGATGTTTGCTGAATTGAAGTCATTTATCAGGTGAATAGACTTCAACCCACAGCTACAGCTGAGTTTATGCTAATTCATAGGGATTCCTACCCTCTGTTATCAAGTTATCAATTTAAAAACTTAAATAAGTGGTAAATTTCACCAGGAATAAAGAAAGGGTTTTTTTATTTTTTTTTAATGAATGTGACACTTCCCAGCAGTGAAACAGGATAGAGGGGAGAAATTAAATGTTCATTTCCCGGTATAGAGCCTTCTCTTTATTTTCATAGAAACTAAATACACCATGTTCAAATATAAATTTCTTTCCTCCATTTTTTCCTCCATTAACTAGGAGCCAAAGGTCTTAACAGAAATCAATCCATGCAATTTATTTTTAACTTCACCCTGCTTAGCTACGATTGATTTTTATCTTTGCGATCGATGGTAGAGAAAATGGTTTGGTGGGACAATGGAGCACTCTCCAGCTTCTAGGGGTTGGTCTTTGAGTCTTTTATTGAAGGAATCATTAAAAGCTTATTATGAAACTAATAGGATGAAGACGTTTAAATGATGAACACGATTACACCTGTTTTAGTGGTGAATAATGCCTGCTACAGCTGATCTCCTCTCACTCCTATTTAAAATGCTGGACAGCACTCCAGTGGGGGAAATTAATCTATACAGATGAAAGAAAGTGCATCCCACGTGCTAGCTAAAAGCTCTTCTTAAAGCAAGACAGGCAATAAGTAGTTAGCTACTTTCCTATTCACTGCTGGGTGCTTTTCATCCATTCCTAGCACAGTTTTGTCTTTTCTGTGCCAAATATCACATTTGGAACTTGAGCCTAAACATCTCTTGATAAAAAAAATTATTAACGTTTTCCTTTATTTATTTATTTTTTATTGATTTTCTTTCTAGGGCTTTTTGTGCTGTACTTTCTTTTATCACTCTCTCCCCTCCCCTCCCCACACGTTGTCTGATTGATCAACTGAAGATGTAAAGTATTTCATTGGCAAACCCATATGTTTCCTCTGAAATCAAAAGGAGATTTAATGTGTACAATTATACTCTTCTCATAAGTTGATTTCTGTGTGGGTAATGTGCACCTGCAGCTCTGATGTGACTTGTATTTTGGTGTAACTGCACATTTTCTGCAGGAATTGCTTTTAAAACAAATGCAATACTTTCCCTCAAGATTACTCTGTCCTTTAGCTGTGTCATCTTTGCTCTGAGGGGAGAGGGAGCTGAACAGGGATTGGGCCAGAGTAATAAATGCTCCTTTGTCATAGCAAATTTTCTCTGATGGGTGTGATGCTCTGAAGAGTGTCATGTTTTCCAAGCCTGCTGAATTTACCAGGCAACTTGAGGGTGCTTCATGCACAGAAACTCCACAGCACACTCAGGTAATTGCATATTGTTCAATGACTGTGCAGAAGGCATGATATTAATGAAAACCACAGGGAGATAATTCAGACTGGATGGCACCTATCATGATGTGATTTGTGCTGGGGCAGTGGAGAACCTCACTACACAGAAACATCTGGAAGATTGCTTTTCCTGGTCATGGTGGGTAGTCAGGAAGGAACAACATTACCCTAGGTTCATGTTCTTCCTCATCTTCTGAACCTCTTGTGACTGTTAGGCTTGGGAGAAGAGGCACAATTTTTCAATCCTAATTCTGGCACACCTGTACAAGGCCTAGGCAGGGCTGTCTCTGAAGAGCCCCAAAATCCCTTTGCAAGGGTGTCAGTGGAGCAGCCTGCCTGATGAACTTGTTGTGACTCTTCTGTGCTTTAATCCACAATTTCACTTGGGGGATTATATGCTCATAAGGAGGAGGAAGGGAGCCTAAAGTTAAAGCAATGAGGAATAATGCCAGGGCTCCCTGTGGAGCTGGAGAACACAGATCCAGGATGCTGCTGCAATACTGATAGAGGCTCTCTGAACTTTTGACTCCTACCAGCTCGTTTGATGTTACTGGAAAGGAGGGAAAATCTACAAGCAGAGGAATCACCTTGGAAAACAAGTGAGGTTTTTATTGACAATAACATCAACTATGTACTATTAAGAACTTACCATCAACAAAATTTTAAAACTTGATTCTGTGAGCTTTTGGCTTACTTTGCTGCAAGTTCTTTGAGCAGCAGGGGGGAGATGGGGCCCTCCTTAGCCTAGGGGCATTTCTGAGATTTAGTAATTTCATGTTTGTTCCATCAGTATCTGCCTTACATTGGAAATTATGAGTCCCAGCATCAGGCAGCCAGGAAGATGATAAAGAAGCTTGATACACAGTGATCTACAGTTCCTGACTCATCTAGGGCATCTTTGTAGTCTGGGACCTCTTAACTCATTCTGCTTGCCTTCCAAACTCTTTTAGATAAAACAGGTGTTTTTGCTGAAGATGAACTTCAGTCTTAAAAAAAAAAAAAAAAAGGAAGCAAATCTTGGTCCAGTCATTAACATAAGAAATGGCTTTGTGTGTTCATAGACTTGTCACAGAAATTATGGAGATAAATAGATTCCATGACAAATTTTATGTGATTCTCTGCAGTCTTGTGAACATATTTGTTTTCTTCTATGTTTGATGTACTCTGTCTCATTACAGGTCAGGAGGGGAAATGAGCCAAGATATTCAGACTTTCAGGGCTTTTAAAGAGAAATTTCTCATGTTTCTCTTAAGTGCCAGCTGATGTAAGTTAGATGAGACTTGTCTTGATACAAAATGTGAAAATATTAAACAAAAGTAGTAAATCATGAGTAGGAAGGAGGAAGTAGGAGGGAGGAAAGAAGAACACAGGTTAGGCAAGACAGATGTGTTTAATGACAAACACATTTGTCCATAGGACTAATTTCCACTGGCCAGAAGCCCAATTAAACACATGAAGTAGAAATACAGAAAAACAGATTAATGATCCAGTCATTAGCGATGGAGGAGGAAAAAGATAAACCCAGCTAATTCTGTACTGAGCATGACAGATGAGCTCACAGCAAATAATTGGGTGACATTCATCAAATCTGAACTGAAAGAAGGCATTGGAGGGCAAAATGCTGCCATAATCTCTGGGATTTACAGTGTTGGAGCATTTGCTCATAGGAAAAGGAAAAGTTCATCAAAATAAATTAAGCTGGGCTTTCCAAAATTCATTCTGTACCACAGTGCTTGCCAAAACTTTATTGGAGGCTTGATCATTTTTTTGGAACTGTTATAACTGTGCATGTAAATCATGCAAAAATGAGATCCTGGCTGGGAAAAGCTTACACAACTCCTGCCAATAGAATTGTGGGTGGCTTCATATTAACTGGCTCAGGAAGACCACAAACCTCAAAGATTTCTATTTCTAAACCCTTGTCAAGGTGACCTGGTCCAGGTGGAAGCATGAAAGGAGTTTAACTATTGCATACTGAACTTTAGCAGTGTTTTAATCCTAAATTCCTGTGTTAAAAACTGGACAAACAAACAATAAATACAAGCAAACCCCCTCCAGGTACCAGTTTTCAGTGGGATAAAGCCAAAAAAAAAACCTGTAAAACCTTTTGAGTGTGGCAGACTTGTAGATCCTGTTGTGGCACAGAAACTGGAATTTGATCACCCTTGATTTTTTTTACCACTCTGTGTTCACTGGATTAACTGGAAGATTATTGGACTGTTCCCAATCTTAATTGGGCATCACAGCATTTGCAAAGTACATAAATATTCATGTCCTCATCTACAAATTGAAGACCATGTCTCAGCCCATCAGAAGAAGTGGGTATTGAATCCAGGGTCCCTACCAGTTAGTCACTGGGCGCATTCAGTTCTTGTGAGAATTGAGAATTTGGATTTTCCAATGGAGGCTGTAAATATTAAAAGAGAAGAGGGGATATTTAAATATTCCCTGTGCTATTTAGAAAATATGACCTAGCAGTGTGGGATCCTTTGAGCAACACTTGTAGAGTTGAGAGAATTAAAATTACTGCAAACAAAAATTTTTGCCTTTGAGCTGGACTCAGTATGAATCAACTGCACAGCCTGTTCTCTCCTGTGAAGATTTTATTTTGATGTGGAAGCATTAGATGGGAAATATATCCTTCAGAAGTAGCACTCACTGACCTTGTTCAGCCTGCAGAAGAGAAGGCTGCAGGGAGACATTAGGGCACCTTCCAGTGCCTAAAGTGGCTACAAGAGAGCTGGAGAGGGACTTGGACAAGGGCATGGAGTGTCAGGACAAGGAGGAATGGCTTTGCACTGAAAGAGGGTGGATTTAGATTAGGTACAAGGAAGAACTGGATGATCTTAAAGGTCTCAACCCAGACTCTTCTGTGACTCTGTGATCTTCACAGCTGTAGAGCAGGACCCTGAAATGCTCAGTGCTGTGCCAGTGCACTTTGCATGAAGTGAGAGTCCAGTGATTGCTGTTCTCTCCCTGTCTCTTCCACTGGCTTGTTCTGGGTCCATAGGAAAGTTGCTTTAGCTTTTCATGTTAGTGCTTACCCTTGGCTTTAGTTAAATGTTACCTGTGTAGAGTCTATTTGCTGTGATACAGGTCATTCTTATGACCTTATATGTGCTATAATGGTGGCTGGTTTATTTTCATTTGTTTTTTTCCCCTTGAGAGTGCAAAATACAGTTATGATGGCATTAGAAGTAAAAATGGGAAAAAAAATCGGAAGGGCAAGTCTTAGTGTAGAAGCTGGTCCTATTTCTAAACCTTCCTTTCTTTCCAGTTTTTCAAACTGTCAATGGAAAAGCCTTGAGCTGATTAGACATCAAATTTCATGACCAATAATAGCATGTCCTTCGAGTGACAGCTTCTCCAGGGAGGAAAGCCTCTATCTAGAGGTGATATCATTGCTGAGAACACAACTGATGCTGTAGCAATATTCTGTGTAAACTCATTCTCAAATATCACTGTCAGATAAAGGAAGTATATCTGGGAGAGAATCTAGGACCTTTCTCTTAGCTTTATTGGAAACTTAAGAAGCCAAAAAGTGATATTCCATATAATAGACAAGTGCTTTGTGCATTGTTTTATCTTAAGACCTGCAAGACTGCCAAACCAGCAGAATGTAGGAAATTCACTGATGTAAGTCTTGTTTTAGCCAGGTCTGAGATGGTGCCAGAAAGAACACCTACAGCAAGAGTAAGTGACTCTTGACAGGTTTTAAATCCCATATTTTACAAATTATCAGTGCTAGATCTCATTGATGCATGGCATTTTTGCATAGGCTTTAGTTCATTCAGTCCATAAAACTGCAGATTTGGATGTCTATCAGTTCCCCCCACGCACATCCTTTTTCAGAGAGTATGATTTCAGAGAAACCTGTTTCATAGTGACAAAGGGCATCTAAGAGCTTAGCTCCAGCTTTCCAAGAGCACATTTACTGTTAGCATTAAATGGTGCTAGTGTGAATCTCTGCTTTTAGTCACTGTGAAAGATTGTTGGAAGACAATCCTGGCCTCAAGGGACTTACAGTGCAGACAAGGCTGAGGAGCAGCAGAGAAAGGAGGGATTATCTCCTACTTACAGGGGAAGAACAGAATCACAGAGACTTTAAGTTACTCACCCAAGATAATTGAGCTGGACCATGTGATGAAACCAGATCCTCCTCTTCCTCCCACTCAGCACTTTTTTTCCCTGAGATGTTAAAATCACATTGGATTTGAATCATAAGAGACGAAATGGAAAGTTCAATAGCACAGCTTACATAAATAATTCTCCATCCCTCTCAAGTTTGTGATTTCTTTGGAGTTACCCAGATGCCTTTAGGGACAGCTATGCCTGTCATAGAAAAGATACCTGAAAGAAAGTTTGTCAAGCACTTATAGAAGTGTCATCACAGAGTGTCTCAGAAGGATCATCACTCACTTGCTTTGGTGTTTCCATAGGTGACAACTGGTGGAAGAGCAACTTACTACGTGTCATACAGACGGGAGCCTTTTGCACAGATTAAATTACCCAAATACTCCCTTCCTAAGGTGAGTCCACCACTTGTGAACATAAACATGTAGTATCTTGGGAGTTGAAATATGTGAGGTTCCATAAGGTGAAGTGCCAGGTCCTTCACTTGGGTCATAACAACCCCACAGAGTGCTACAGGCTGGGGACAGAGTGGCTGGGAAGTGGCTCAGTGGAGAAGCACCTTGGAGTGTTGGTTGACATCAGCTGAACACGAGCCAGCAGTTCCTGAGGTGGCCAAGAAAGCAAATGGTATCTTTGTCTGTACCAAAAATATTGTTGTCACCAGGACTAGGAAAATGACCTGTTATAATACAGATTTGTTGGTGGCTGTGATTTAGAATTGGTGCATACCATAAAATCAGAGGTAGTTTGTAATTTAAAAATCAGAAGTACTTTAAAGCTAGGTGTCATGGAAAAGCCATGTAAAGGAGGCTTGTTTATGCTGCCCTTAGTCACTAGAATATTTTTGCTGTACAGTAATAACTATCCTGTCATCTGCAGATTAATGAACTCTGCTGGAGTTGTACGTATGTGAGGCTGGCACCAGGGTAATGCAATATTTCCACTGCAACTGGTAAAAACAGATAGAAGTCGTTGGGTGTTTTGCTTTATTTTCACACTGTTAAAATAAGTTGGGTACTTAATCTTTGAGGAATTATAGCTACTGGGCAAGAACTGTATTCTTATTTAGCCTTCCTTCATTGAGGGAAATGGCAAATCTCCCACTGATTGTACTCACTGGGATGGAATTAGACCCTCAAATCCTTTTTCTCCCTGTTCCATACCATAGGATATGTTAGGTCTATTAGAAATAGCCCCATTTAATCAGTCCCAACTTTTCATCTAGATACCTCACACAAAAGATTAAGATGCCTCCTAGGCAGGATGAGGAGATTGATCTTATCTTCCTCCAGAACTCTTTCCTGAAATCAGGTCACTCCATCCTTTGGGAGACTTCCAAAATTATGATCTCTTGATGCAGAAACAGTGCAAGGAATTAATCAAGGCCTCTTGGAGCTCTAGGGAAAGTTTAAATAGATACAAATAGATAAAGGGAGTCTCATATAACCCCAGTCATTTTGCTTCTAGCTGAACCTGTGTCAGTTTGTTCAACAATGGTAGCCAGGATGAAGTGCTTCAATACTCATCACAACCCTGAAAGTAATTTCCATGAACCTGTTTTAAAATAATACAGAGAAAATGCACTGTCAAATCTCTTTGATAGTAAAACTAAATGGGGAAAGCCTTGCTAGACCTTTTGTATCTTGGTCAGCAGCAGAAATCCAATGAAGGTTAGTGAGTGGGTTATTTGATAGCCTGTATATTGCAGGATAATTGATCTCAGATAAACTCTCAATAAGAAAGTGTATTATTAAAAATCACTATCAGCAGTAGCTCAAGCTGATACCTCTACCTCACCTTCAAATAAATGTGAACTCCAAGGTTTTCTGAAAGCATCCTTTGCCAGTTGGAAGCACAGGCCCATTTTTTCAGCATGTGAATGAAAATTATCACTGCTTTTAGCCTGGTGCCATATGATGCTTAGTAACTATGAAGACTCCAGGCTCCAAGGCTGTGAATCTTCCATGAGTGATAAAACCATAAAACTGACTTTCAAATTTATAAATAAAAAATGAAACTGGATGAGATTCCTTGAAGGTACCAAAAATGAAGAAAGCAAAAACCCTTTGCCCAGCTGGTGATTATTTAAAAACTGAAATGCAGAAAAGGCACAATGCTGGTAATTTATTGGCTTGCTCTAACAGAAAGTTGTTAAACATACCTATAATTCATGCTCCATCTCCATTCTTTCATAATTCAAGGTAATTACTACATGTCCCGAAGGGCAAAGAAATACCGAGATCCTCAGTAACAGCCTTTTGTCTTCTTTTAACAGGACATGCATATTATCAGCACAGATGAGAATCAGGTCTTTGCAGCTGTTCAAGAGTGGAACCAGAATGATACCTATAACCTGTACATCTCTGACACCCGAGGGGTCTACTTCACCCTGGCCTTGGAAAATGTGAAAAGCAGCCGAGGGCTGGAGGGCAATATTGTCATTGACCTTTATGAGGTATGTAGTAAAGGTCACCCTACAGAGAGCAGCAACTGCCTGCTAGTTCAAGCAAGTGTAAATCATTTACCAGCCTCCCAGGATTTTCATTTGTTTTGGGATCAGCCCTGAGGTATTTCCTGGATTTGATGCTGAGTTGACTCCTGTGGGAATAGATGCAGTGATTCTGCTATAGGTGCTATAGTTTGGGTTCAGTCAGTGACTGGTTAGCTATGTGGCATTTCCAAAAGGGAAAACCATTATGCCTCTTATTGTAATGTGGATATTCACAGAAGGACTAAACGTACCTTTTTTTTCCCCCCCTTGGGCATCTAGAGACACCTGCTCACAGGCAGGGTATCTGGACTGCACCTTTGTGAGCACTGAACAGTTTGTGAGCTGTACCCAAAAATTTGTAGGTGCCGCTTGCCCAGAGATGACAGATGGATAACTTCTACCCCAAACTATCTTCCATTCTCATGCTTCTGCCAGGCCTGTCAGCCTTGGCCAGCAGCAGTGCATTCAGAGCAGTTCCAGTTCCTGGTTTCCTCAGAGCATTCTGGTTTTGGTGTGTTATTACTTGTTGGATGGAAGATCTGCTGAGATCCAGGCTCAGTGCTTTGCAAGCAGCAAACAACTAATCAGTAATACTAATACAAATAATTGCAGGCTGATTTCTACTGTTACACAGAGAAATGTTCTTGCAGCTACATGCAGAAGTTATGACTATATATTTTTTTTTATTTCAGCCAGAATAATGCTCATTTAACAGGATAATAAATTTGTTTATAAAAATCCAGGTTTTCCCAATGAGGGAAAATTCACAAATAACACATTGATCAGTATGAAGGACAAGGTTGATTTTTTTTTTTTTTTTTTTTTTTTTTTTGGTTTTTGTGATGCTTTTTTAAAAATCTGGTTAAATATATTTTCCTGCCTCTGAAAAAGTATATTTCTTTGCTGTAATGAACCAGCTAAAATAAAGATGCATTGTCTCCCATTCCTGGGCAAACCTGTGTATTCTTCAGTGGTATATCATAAACTTTTCACTGTTAAATGCTAATAGATTTTTGCAGGGTCATTTAAAGAGTAGTATCACTCCAGGGGCTTTAGAGTAGAAGGATTTGCATCCTGGCAGTTGCCAGGAAGTTGCAGATTTGCAGCAAACTTCTTCCTGTCTCACTTTCACAGCTGTGCAACAGAGACCAGACTCAACATGAAATCTTCTTGGGGATGTTTTGACAGGACCATATTCTGCTGGAATGGGTTCTGCTGACAAAAATCAAAATATTTGAAACAACTGGCTTGATTTGTCACAACTTGGTTGTGGAAGCAAAGTGAAGAAATCGAGTTTGCAAAATATCAGTGTCGTATCATGTTCAGGATTCCCATCTTTTGTGTTGATTTTTCTTTTTCTGGTACACAAAAGGATCACACATTGCTTCTGATGTGATCTATCTCTCCTATTTTGACAATCTGTGGAAGGAGTGGGACAGATCCCATCCTCAAGCTCACAGAGCTCAAGTGTGACCTGGTGCATGCTGCATCTTCAAGTCCATCACCAGCCTACCTGCAAGAACTCAATGAAATCCAAAAGTGGGCTGTTTCCTAGGGATTTTCTCACTGACCATCTGTGTCTTTTTCTTCCAAAGAGAGAAGCCACACAGGACCTTTCAGCTTTGCAACCATCATCAAAATTTACATTTAGTGCCATTCACTGTTCTCAGATTTGACTGAGATGCCTTCATTGCTTTTACAGAGACCTTTTTCTCCTGAGAGTGCTCAGATGGACACTGCTTTTGGCCTGTTCTTCCGATGTCTTTTTTTCATCTCTCTCCCTTTTTCCTAGGTAGCAGGGATCAAAGGCATATTCCTGGCTAACAGGAAGGTAGATGACCAAATCAAGACTTTCATTACCTACAACAAGGGCAGAGACTGGCGTTTGCTGCAGGCACCTGACACCGATCTAAGAGGGGATCCTGTCCTTTGCCAGCTGGTGAGTGGAAGATCTTTTCCAAGGCACAACTGGCTCCTTCAGAGCTGCTTATTGTAGTCACTAGGTTAACAAAACTCTCCCTGTGTTTTTTTTCTCTTGACCTTCTGTGTCTTAAATGAATAAGGTAAATTTCTTTATCTATAGCTTTGTAGGTTTTAAGGGACAATTCTGACCCTCTTTCTTGATGTATTTAATAGAATTCAAGTCAGGACAAGAAAGTTTCTGGGGAAAAGGGCTGCAAGTCAGCTTGTTGTTAAAACAAGGGCAGCCGTGCTTGTTTGTAGTGCAGAGTTCCTGCTTATCCTGCAAAGCACCTATGTGTCACCTATGTGTGCTAAGAGCAGGAGGGTCATTTTCAGAAGGATCAGAGCATCTGTGTGCAGTCACCAAGGGTTCCTCTGATATTTAACTTGCTGAATATTAAAGCTTCTGCCCTTTGTTTGTTTTCTTTCAACAGCCCTTTTGCTCATTGCACTTGCGCCTGCAACTCTCAGAGAATCCCTACACTTCAGGGAGCATTTCCAGCAAAGAGACAGCTCCTGGGCTGCTGGTGGCCACAGGTAAGAACAGAAGAGCTTCTCACCACTCACCCGTACCTCCCTGGGAGCCTGGGCGTATATGAGATATTCCTCATTGGTGTAAAAGCTTTCAGCTCTGTTTCAGCAAGTGCTGAGCTGATTCATGTTCTCCTAGCTATGGGCTAGAAGAAGGCACATGGCCCCGAGTTCAGAAAAGGTGTCAGGTGTTTGTTGCTCTACAAAAAAACATTTGCAGGTCTAAGACCACACTTCCAAGGTACCATTAGCAAGGGGCATTACTAGATCCTCTCATGTTGTTACATCCACTGATGGACATGTCTGCCTGTTTGCTGCAGGCGCTGTGGATGAGAATAATACCCTGGGCTGCACTCCTGGGAGGTGTCAATGTGTCCCAGCTTTTGGGCAGCAAGCACAGAGTTGTCACAAAGGCTGGCAGCTCTGCCTGGGCTTCATGGCTTGCCTGTCTTGTGCATGGCACCTACTTTCAACTCTGTACTGCTGCAAGACCTGCAGCATTTAATCAGCACTGCACGGGCCATTGGTATTGTGGGCTGTTCTGCAAAACAGTGCTCTGGCAGGTTGTGCTGTTTAAATGACAGCCTGCTACAGCACTTCATAGTGGCAGTGGCTGACCCACTGTAATTAATCTGCAGGATGGATGGGGCTACCAGCCACCCTCAACTCTGTGGAGGCTGCTGGGCTAACAAAGTGTTTCCTGAATGGCTGGTGCTGTTGAAAGCTGGCCTCTGAGCCATGGAGGCAGCTCTGTCATTTCAAAGGGAGGCTCTTACCCACGTTCAGATATGTCCAAATAGCTTAACTGTTCTTTCTGAGGCTCAGTTTATCTCCTTGGTCCTGTTCAGCATAGCAGTGGCCTGCAAGTATAGGATGTTAGCATATTGTCTGCATGAATTTACACTATTTCTTCCAACCATTTTCATTCTCATGTCCTTCTGTGCTTTAGTGTGTTTGCCAGACTAAGCCAGAACCTGAGACGGGCTCCCCTCATGACATTTATATCTCAACAAGGGAGACACCATGTGATTTCCAGTTCACTGATCCAGGCCAAATGGAGTGTGATAATTTGGTTTAAACCTCCAGATATCCCTATGCATAGCCAAGTGGAGCCATCACTCTTGGCAAGTTGCACTTGCTAGATGGATGCTTAGGAACAAACCCTACTCATGATGCTGTAATTTCAAAAGCTTTTTTTTTTTTTTTTTAACCTTTTAGGAAGCAAATAGAGGCAGCAGGACAGTGAGATTCTAGGCATTGATCTAAATTGTTAGTAAATTAGGTTCTTTTCAAGCTGCCAGTGCATGGGATGAGCGCTTTCCCAGTCTAACAATTAACCTTTAAAAGGCAGAATATCATTTCTGCCTTACTGCTTTGTAGATGAAAAAGCCTTACCTGTTGGGAATATACACATCTGTTTCCACTAACCAGTTTCACAACAGCAGGAGCATCTCACCATGTTGCTGAATGCATTCAAGGATAAGCTTTGCAATTTATTCTCACAAGTGCTGGATGCTCAAACCCTTGATTTACAGTGAGACATTTCCAGCAATGATTGGAAACCTGGACATTTGGTATAGGACAGAGGTTAGATTCCTGCAAATGGAAGAATTATGTTTTATTATCTAACTGTACAGCTGCTAAATCCTTTTGATTTGTTTGGGAGTTAAATTTTGTGAGGTTTGAATGCATGCAGCTGAAACTAGAGGAAGAGAATGAAAGAAATAACAGAACAGCTTTGCACAGAAAGACAGAACAAACTGATAACCAAATTCTTGCCTTTTTACTCCCTTTCCTTGCCTCCATCTGTAAATCCCTATTTGAAAATTTGGAGATTCCATTTTGGTGTTTAAAATCCGATGATACAAAACTTACACTGCTGCCTTTAAATAAGTTTCTAATTCTTGAGGACTTCCACTCATGATGAGATACTGGGCTAAGAAGACCTTTGAACTGGAACAGTAGATTTAGCCTCTTCAACCTGGATGTCCCTATAGACTGACCTTCTATAGGGTTGCCCACATCAGGTTTTCCTTACAGCCTCATCTAAAACAGCTGGTCACTCTTGCTGATGTCAGGGAAGAAAATTAGGTAGATAGACAGTATGACATTTCCTGAGCATTAATGAAAATGCCCTTCTTGAGTTGTGCTGCCTCCCAGGGCCAGAACTTTTTTGGAATAGCATTGACACAATAATGTAGTTAGTTGGATTTTGTGATGGTAACAGGAGAGTGTCAACCTATTTAAATTTCTAATTTTCCAGCATTAAATGTCAGAAATTTAATTAACATTTTCATTAGTTTGTTCATCCATACAAGAATGTCTAATGTCTGACACTTGTGTTGCAGGCAATATTGGCTCTGAACTTTCCTACACGGATGTTGGTGTGTTCATCTCTTCTGATGGTGGCAATTCCTGGAGACAGGTATGTTCTGCACAGCAAAGGAAAGGAGGGAGCCTTTTGCTCTTCTTCTTCTGACTCTTCCCAGGGGAGTGGAGCACTCATGCAGTACCTCATTTGTTTGCAGATCTTTGAGGAGGAACACAACGTTTGGTTTCTGGACTGGGGAGGGGCACTAGTGGCCATGAAACACACGTCAGTGCCCATCCGGCACATGTGGTAAGAAAATTAGTGATTTGAGAGGTGTCTTTGAGAGGTTTGCCAGTGTCTATAAAATGAGCAGATGAAGTCGTTCTTGTCTATGTTTTACCATCGTTGTGGTTTTATTGATGAATATCATGATTATTGCACCATTTTATAAATATAATGGCTCCATAGATAACCACCTCCACGTATGAATTACTGTTTGCACCCCTAATGTACTGTGAGCCTCCAGGTGGGGTTTCTTTCCCTACAGACACACATGTGCTAAATAATAAGTCATCCTTTGGGCTTCAGGTATTTCTGAGAGGAAATTTCTCTTGTTTCTACATTTTGTTTACAGAATTTAACATTAATCTGGTAAGACACAGAGGGGGAGAGAGGAGAGGGCAGTAGATGTAGATAAGGACAACAGAGATATGTTGCTAACTCCTCTAGTATTTGACCATCAATTTCCAGAGATACTGTGGTAGTGACTGATTAGAGTTGGAGGTGAAATAGGGCAAAATGATTTCTCAGTTGAAGACACTGCTTTGCTATAAATGGGTTATAACAGTCTAAGCACTGAGGACACCACTCAAAATTATCCTCTTCTTAGCTCTTGCTCCTCTGACTCCTGCACCAGTTAAACGTTCTGAAATTCAGAACTAACACTGTTTACAAAAAGTGGGTATGTTAGCATCACCTTCAGTCTCGGGGCTTGATTGAAAGAGGGGCATGTCTAATGGACTGACCTACCCAGCTTCTAATGTTGTTTAGAAGTGAATTAATCAGAAATAGCTTTCAGAGACAAGATGTGTTCCTGTCTACAGTCCTGGGTTGTCTCGCAGCTCGATGGTGCTAAGCACATGTCTATTACTTTTCATGCACAACAGGAAATGTGGTCTTCAGTCAAATAGAAAAAGAAAGCAATAGTGTTTGGCAGCAGTGATGGGGTGTTAAGGTCTTCTCTACCTGAGTCATTATTGTATAAAATCCTCCAGTGAAATTGCATTCATTCCAAATCTGGACACCTCAAGACAGGTTGACTTTACCCATTTACAAGCACATGTTCCAGAGATGTACTTTGAGAACATTAACTGCTACATTTTCAATATAAAAAGATTCTGAACTTTATATTTCTGACCTGACAGATAATTCTGGGATGACTGCAACATAGATTTCTATAAAAGTTTGAATATATTGCATCAGAGTAAAGAAATGCCTGCTTTAATCACGGTGTGATAGTGGACTGTTAACCACGGGATGTTTTGGCTCTGTAACAGGACATACAGAGGGGAGCAGTAACAGGGCAGACTCCTAATGATGAGCTGGAGACTCCAGTCTGGGGTGTGAATGTGTTGGGGTGTGACTGGAAGCCTCTGGTGGGTATCTGAGTTGTCACAGCTATAACTAAAGTGCCCTCAGGAAAGAGGACATCAGGACCATGTCCCACTCTTTAGACCAAACCAAAGGTGATCAAGGAAGGAGAATTGTGTGTTAGCCAAGGGTGGGTGTCACCAGTAGTGGCTGCATCAGACTGCAGCAAGCTGAACTCTGGGAGAGTCAAAGGTGAGCTCCTTATTGAAAAAGCTGCAAGTTGTGTGTTAACCATTTGTCACTGTATTATTCAAGCCAAGTGTAACTGTTTTAATTATGTCTTTGATTGTGAAGGCTCTTCTGACATAACAAGCATGTTACTGTTACTACAATTGCCTGTACTTACATATTGGGGAAAATTTAGTCACATGTTGAATTTTCATAGGACCTGAGAGCTGAGTTCACCTTTGTTTGCAGAGGTTCATTTCAGATGCTTTCCTTTTACACTAAGTCTCCTGAAACTGTATGTGCAGTACTATGAGTGCCCCACCCACACTATTAAATGAGTAGTGATTTAGATCTGTTATCAATAAGCTCTAACAGGTTTCCTCCAAAATTGTACCCTTAGGGGCTTTGGAATTTGCTTCACATTGCCTCAGTAGGCACCCGTTTTATGGGTAGGAGTGGAATAGATTAAAGGGTACATGTAAATCTATTAGTTCTCAGGCTGAGACATTGTACAATAAGTTTCATGCTGAAGGAAAGAGGGGCGGATAATTGAAAAGCTGAGAGAACTTTAGCTAAGGTAATGAAGCATGCTGTTCCCCAGAAGTTGAAATGCTATTTAGAGAGATAAGCATGCAAGCAGAACGCATACAAATGCACAGGTGTATGGGAAGATACATACATTTAAATAAATAGATTTAAGGCAGATAATCTTTCTGTGTGCTGTTGTACTCCCAGAGTTCTGTCCTTGGTGTGAAGCTTTCTATTCTGGCACAGGTGCATTCTGAGTCAGGTGAAGGTGTGTTGCAAAGTGACATGAGGGACAGAGAGTTAGGGAATGGTGGCTGCCAGCCTTGGCTTTCCACACCAGAGATCTGAGGCTGGAGTAACCCATGGTTTATAATACACACTGCAGTGGCCTCCTGGTCCTTTGGTGGCATGTCAGATAGTGTCCTGCCTGCTTGGGGCAGGGAGCATTCAGTGTCCACCAAGAGCCTCCCAGACAGATCCAGATGCTCAGGTGCCTTTGTGCATTCACACATTCAACACCCCTCACTCCGACAAATAATAAAGGCAAATTTGCTTTTAAGTACTAATAGGGCTAGAGAGATTGTAGCTAATGCCACATGGCATTGATACATGGATGGGTCAAAAAGTCCTGTGGTGGTGAAAGCAGTTTTCATGCATTTAGGCCAGGGTTACTTATGCTCTGACTAGTGCTACATGCCAGGTGCTATTCCAGATCCAGAAACAGCTCTTGGCAAAGCCTCTTGATCCCTTGAGGTCTGATGTACAGCTGCATAAAATATATCCATGTCCTTATTGCCAGTGTTTATGCTTTCTAAAGCTTTGATCTTTCAAAGTATATCAAGAGCATGAATTTAGTGGGCTGGGAAATGGCAAAGATTGGTGCTTGTCTGTAAATTCAGCTGCTAGATCTTGCAGACCTTAGCCAACATTTAATTGCTGCAGTTGCTCTAGAGTAAGTCTTTTTATATGTATAAATGTTGTCTGCTTCTATCTCAGGGTGAGTTTTGATGAGGGAAGATCCTGGACTAAATACAGTTTCACATCAACACCACTTTTTGTGGATGGATCCCTTGTAGACCCTGGCATAGAGACCCAGATAATGACGTAAGTATAGCAGCTCCTATTTTAAACTGCGGTGGCAGAAGGGGTGCATGGAGATCCCCAAGTGCATGGTAACCTCATGATGTGCAGTGCAGCGTTGTGTAGCTGCACATGCAGTGTTTCATGAGGGCATGGTGCTGTTTTGTGGGTTTTACTGATGGCCACAGGCCTGGCTGCCATGTTCCTGCATCATTTGGCAAATAGATGATGGAGCCCAACTATTTCCAGTAGTGACAGGGGCTATAGAGATGGTACCAAGCTGTAGCTTGGGAGTTCACATAGAACAGTAGATAAAACTGCTTCTCTGGGGAGTAGTGTAGACCTGGTCAGGTTGCATCTATTGAAAACCAGAGGTCCTTTCCCATAATCACTGCTGAGATTTCATTCCTTGGATCTGATGGCCCAGGGACTGCAGTGCTCTTCACAAGTCAGAGATCTGGATGGTTGTAGCTCGTGCCAGTTCTGTGCTTGCTCCAGTTGTGCAGCACAGTCAATATTTTGAGATTGCTGGTGGGTATGAATATCCCCCAACCTTGTTGCTTGCATTGTGGACTGTAAATCTGGTTTTAGCTCAAGCTAAAAGTGTTCTCATTGTGCATAGGCAGAGCTGAGCTCAGAATAGGCTTCCTGCTCTGGGGTGTAGTGTGCTATGGTTCACCCATCCCATGGAAGGAAGAGCCTGGGCTGGCACTGATGGTGCTGGGTCCTTCCTCCTCCCAGGAGTGCTGAAGCACTGGATAAGGCTGATGGAACTGATGGAGTGATGTTGGCCCAAGGACAGGCCAGGATTTGAGTTTAACAGCCAAGAGAGGGAACGTTTTACGTTCAAAGGCGTCTTCAAGTAGTCTTCTGACCTCTTGCACAAATCAGATCAGAGCACTGTGCTCTGGGATTCTGAACAAAGCAAGGACAAGATGCACTGCCTTCATTGCTTTCAGAAATGCCTTCTAACCTGTGCTGCTTTGAACTGGCTGGAACAGCTTTCTGAAAAACATCAGAGAGCAAGGTGGCTGAGATGCCTTAGACTGAGACAAACCTGTAAAGCATATCTACAGTGGTATGAAGAAGTGCATTTTGTTAATCACATCAGACACTTTTGCATCACTCCAGTTCAGGGGCAGAAGACTGATTATAAATTTCATCTTGCAGTCAGTTTGCTTTTCCTACTTTTCTGCATCTGCACTTGAAGTTTCTGCACATTTTCACTGCTTGCAAGAGAAAAGACATTCAGGTCAAGTTTATTTTCTCCTGGGCTTCAGTCCATCTGCATATTTATATGGTATAAATGTGTGGGTGGAGCTCATGGCTGGTGTTACAGGTAGTGAGAAACTGAGTGTCATCAGTTTCTGAGGAAGTTTGGACAGGGTGATAGTTGTGTGTCTTGGAAATTTCTGCTGCTGATTGGAATGTACTCCAGCTGTGTTGCATGATTTGTGTTGTTACACCTTTCAAAACCCAGATCTACGTCAGCAAACAGAAGTGACCCTGTGTCTATACTTGAAGTTGAGCTCAGCTGTAAGAAGGGAGCTGGGGGTAAAAATCATATTTTACTCTTCTCACAAATGGTCATTTGAACTGGCTTCTATGCCATCTGTGCCATGGCAGAAGAAATGTTCTGGTACTGTAGCCTTGGGGGGTCTCAGGAAGGTGTAGCCAACTCCTGCATAGCACAGCACACCCATATCTCCTGTGATAAACTGTCTTAGGAAGGACAGGCTAAGTAATTATGGTTATGCTTTACCCAGCAGCACTTCTATGCTTTAATCCCAAACAGTGCTGGAGAAAAACAAGGCAGGCTCTGTGTCTGTCAGACGCAGCTACTCAGATTTTATCAGAGTAGAGATGGTGTCAGTTCTGGTAGAATTGCTAGCTTTTCCTTTATTCCAAAACAATGCCTTGGCTTCGGCTTTTTTTTTTTTTTTTTTTTTTCAAAAAAGCAGAGTCCTTGTTTTGTAGAAGAATCCGTGCATCTCTTGCCTTGCTATCTGCAAACATTGCCCTGTTTTTGCAAAGAGCAAAACTCAACAGCATATGCTATACCCGTGAGCCTTTTCAGAAGACTGCTGTGTGCATCCTGTTGGGAAAATATACATATGCCAATTCCCAGCTAAAGATTAGAACCTGCAATTCTGTTCACTCTGTGAATTTTTTTTTTCCAAATGCAATGCTAATGGGTAAGTTTCTGTGTTGTTTAATGTGATGTTTTTCTGTGAAATTTTTAAGGCAATGTGTGTCACTTTCCAGCTGCACACACATGCAGACACATGCACACACACGTGCAGAGAGGCAGATCTGAACTCGCATAAATCTGCACATCAGCACCTTCCTTGAAATCAATGGAGCTAATCAGTTGCAACTTGCTGTGGATTTAGGCCATTTACTTTATAAATCAATGCAGTTTTCTTTTGAGATAAAAAATGCATTATAAATCTATGGTTATTGTTATTTATATCTCTGTAGTCTTCTGGTGGAGAATGTAGGAAGTGAGTTATCTTCCTGAATATTGTGTATTAGTTTTGTTGAGAACTTTTTTTTTTAAATCTTTGCAGGCATATCATCATTATTATTGCCATTGCTATTGTTATTGGTGTTGTCTTTATTATCACTGTCATCATTAGCAGCTTTTAAAACCATTCTTAATAGTGTGTAAAAGCCATACAAAGAAATTTCACATGACACTTGCAATGAATGTTTAGAGAAATTTCTATCTACAACATTAAAGGAACTGAGGAGAGAGCCCATTTATAAAGCTGTATGCAAACCCTTTCTATGCAGAACACTTAGGTGTTTCTCCCAGTGGGAATTTTAGTAAACTCACCTATAAGGGCAGTGTAGGGTGATGCTGAGCTTGTGTAAGCTTTGGCTGAGACGAAATCAATGCTTTCCTATTGCTACTTGCCATCTTCTGAACCCAGATTACACATGGTGGTTTGGAGGTACATGAAATCCCAAAGATTTCAAGAAGCTGATGAGAGGAGCACTGCAATTTGGGGTTGTATCCCTCAGCTGATCATGGGGTCAGTGAGAGCTCTTAGACTTGAAGCAGCACTGAGGCAGAGAGGCCAAGGCTGTGGTCATATTTTTGTACTGGCAAACTGAGTAGGTTAGTGGCTTTTAAAGGTTTGTCTTTCATCCTGGAAAATGCAAAATACTTCATCTAGTGGTCTCAGCTGATTCCTGTTAGAAGAAGTTTCTTCCATAGATTTGCATTAAAGTGGTTTGTGTTCACCTATTTAAAAAAAATAATATTCTGTGGGGAATGTGCATTACATTGTCATTATACTCCCACTATTATTAAAATATTGCATTATTAACAATATTTTCATAATGCTATTTTATTAAAATCAATATATCAGTAGAATGACTTTCCCAGCCTTCATTTTGTGCCACATGCTGTGAGAGGCTCTCTGGGCTGTAGAAAGCAGCAACTGTTTTTGCACACAATTTCATACCACTTCATAGCTATTAAGTGAGCATTTTCCATATCTGTCTTTGCTCTATGAGTGTGCTAGGCTTTTTGAATCCTCTGTGCTGTGTATGCTTGTCCTAAACAGTCCTAAAGAACTTGTCAGTATGATAACATCAGTAATTTGCATTAAGGGGCTTTCTATGATTCTGAATATCTCAGAGTACTTTGAATTGGGAGCTGCTTTTAGTGGGGAGTTGGACAGGATATCTTGCAGAGATTTGTTCCAACCTAAATTATTCTATGATTTTTAAATTTTGTATGGCTATAATGCTGCAAGAATGAATGATTTCCTTACAAGTTGGGTGGGCTCTGTTAAGAATGTAGTTTTGTGATGCATGGGAAAGTACCATGAGACTGTGTGCTGGTCTGTCCTGGGGCTGCTGCCTAACCAAAGTGAATCCACTGTCCTTCCTCCATTCCTGGCTGATCATCTTCTTCTGCAGTTCCTTTTGTTGCTGTTTTGACACGTCTCTCACCTGACAAGATGGTCAGTTCAGCTCCTTTAGTGCAGAGTTCTGTACCAAAGCACGTTCTTTGCACATTTCCACATTGCTGTGGAAAGCAGCTGTAAAAACACAAAGTCCTCTAGGAAAATAACTCAAATGCACAAGGGTAGTGGGTTAGACCTGTTCTCAGATGATGCAATGAATGCCTAGAATGCACTAGGCTTTTTGAAATCTACAGGTTTCCAAGTTCTGTGCTGCATCCCTCACTGTTGACTAGTATATCTTTTAATGTCATGTTCTGATGGGTCAGGTCTAACATTTCTGGATTGACAAGCCACAGGCACAGCATGTTACTTATCTGAGATTGTCCAAAGGGGAGAGGAATCACACTGTATTCCCCTTCTAGTAAATTGTGATATATCCAAACTAGTTTGTGCCATTCACATCAGAGACAAGATGTTTTCATGTGTCCAGAGAAGAGCTTTGTTGTTCCAGCTCTGGCTCATAATTATTATCTCTGCTACTTCATCTCCTGTGCTAAGCATCTCTCTAAACCTACATTAAGAAAAACAACCCTTTTGCTTCACAGTCCTGCATCATTTTAGTAGACTAATTTTGTGTGTATGTGTGCAGACACTCATTTACAGATGAGGATCATTAAGTTTCTCTGTACTGATAACTAAATACATATGCAGACACGCCCACGTGTGTAAATAAATTTCTGTGTATTTCTAGGTATGTGAACTTAATGATCTCTATGTATGTATATGCATAATTGAGCATTTTAATATTTTCAGTGAGCTGAAAGTTGGTCTGTTAACACTGCTGTGACTGCTGCCCTTGGCTATGTGTATTTGAAAATGTTCCTGGTTGTAAATGAATAGGTTATGAGTCCTGGCCCTTTCTAGCACCTTCTTGTTTATGTGGCCATGCATGTTTACCAGAGATGAAGTGGGAGTAATTTTTTCTTTCCAGGAGACCCATAAAATTACTGGCAATCCATCACTGGGTGGCAGAAGAGTGAGGCAGAATGAATAAGTAATTGAGAGATGCTGGAAAAGTTGAGATGGGTGCCAGGGGAGGTTTGAGAGGAGAAAGAAAGTATTAAGAGCACAGGCCACACTGTGTCAGACCAAAAGTCCCTCTATTTCAGTTCCGTGTTCCAACAGTGGCAAGTAGAGGATGCTAAAAATATATATATTATACTAAATTATGCTAAAAAAATGATTACCTTATATACTTCTCCCATTTCTAGAGATTTACAAATAAGGAACTTTCTTGGCCAAACATTGTATTCTTTTTATTTCTAAGATATTAATGGGTTTTCCTATTTTTGAGGGTTTTCCTTCTAAATACCTTGAAAAAATTTTTAGCAGTCACCTTATCCTATGGCCAGGAGTACCATAGGTTACTCTTATTCTGAAGAACTGACTGACCTGTGGAAGACATCAGCAAAGTAGATACAGGTATGAAGGCAATGCAGAAAGATTGTGATTTACTCTTAGCAGAGGTTCAACAAACTGAGTATGAGAAAAGGGCAACAGCTCCCAGGTCCAAGCTCTCACTGGGTTCAAAGTTACCTGGGAGCCAGGAGTCATTTTCCTGTCTTTTTCTGATAAGGTGATTATCATCTTTGCTCTTCAAGCAAGGCAACATCCTCTGCCTTTTGCTCAAGTCTTGCCTTTATGTTTAAAAGGTAATACAGGAAAGAAAATGACAAGCTGACACAGTGTCCTTGAAACACTCTGCTCCTTTGCCCAGGGGGAGGGAGCCATGGGTCTGCCACCTCTGAGTGGCTGTACTGAGAAAAATTAGGGTGAAACCAGTGATAGAAAATAGTGCCTTTGCTGGGATGTGGTCAGAGGAGCTGGTGTTCTCCCCCTGGGCCCAGGCTCTGCCCTCCCCAGCCAGCACCCCTGCCAATGAGAGAATATGTGAGTGGATGGCAAAACACCACGAGGCTGTTTTTCCTAGAAGGAATTGAGGCTCTTGCACAACGTGCATGGAGAAAAGAGTCAGTGTTCCTCAATTCCCATGGCCCACAGGTGCCTTTAAACTTTCCTGACATCAGCCTGGCCTCTTTTCACTTTACTCTGTGAGAAAAGAGGAGGAAGCTGTCTGAAAAAAACATAGATTTTCTGCAGCTTTGCTGCTGAGCCACACAGAAATTTGGCGAAGAGGGAATCTGGAAGAAAGATTTCACCAGAATTTTCTGGAAAGCCAAATCCAGCTTGCAGCTTCCAGTGCAGAAGATGAGACAGGGTCGTGTGTAGGAGCTGTTGTGCTGAAAGATTCTGAACACTGTCCTTATTTACCTTCCCTTCTCTGGGAACCAAGGCTGTCCATCCAGCCTGTGCATTCTCCCAGGGCCACAAAAACTGTGGAGTTTTGTAAAGATTAGAGAGAAGATTTCAAAGCCTGGTTTATCCAAATTGCATGGGTACCATTGGATACCAGAAAAGACTGCTAGATTTTAATTGTTGTCTGTACTGTGGTTTTATCTCACTTTTCAGTTTTCCTTTCTTCTTCTGCTCATTGCAGTATCTGTTTGTGGTGCAGCTGGCATTGCTATTGGCTATGGATTTTTCTGCAAGATTCTGATGTGTCTCTGTGAGTTCTTTTCTCTGTCCTCACTCAGGGGACTCTGCAGACTACAGTGCATAAACCTATATAAGTACTCTTCGAAATAGAATCCATGAAATTAAAGTGAATCTGTGAAAAGAATGACTGCACAGAAAAAAAAAATTATAGAATTTGGAACTTGATCTGAGAACAAAAATTCTAAATATAATTATTAAGTAATGAAACCAAAATGATTGAGAGGATATTGGCATTTTCCATAGTGAGCTGTATTCCTGTATTATCTGATCTAATTTCAAAACCTTCTGGAAGTAATGAATAGCTTGGACTTTGTGAGAAAATGATCAATCTGCTAATGGCATCAAGTGACTTTACAATGGACAAGAAAATGTGTATTATAGGAATTTCCATTTTATCCCAGCAGATGATCAGTTTATACCCTGGAGTAAGACAGTTGATTACCCATATCATTATCTTTGTTTGCGAGACTTAAAAACATTATTAACAACTACAGATTAATCAGTGTCACTTCCTCCTCCCATCTCCCTCTCTGCCAGGGGACCAGTCTGTTTTTTAGCCTTTGGATCTCTGCATGAATTCACCTAAACACTCCACAAGAGGCACGATATTGATTGTGCTGTTAATACTTCCAGTGTGAGCTGAGGTCTTTCTGTGGCACCTGAAAAGACAAATCAGGTGATGAGAACATCTACTTAGAGTAATCTTTCTCAGACAGCATCGTGTGATTTATTTGGCTTTAGGAAAAGGCTGTCTGTGACCCAAGACCAGTTCCCAGCAGTGCCCCATGTACCTGGCAGATTCCTGGCAGGAGCCATAACACATGGAGAAGGCATTGTGCTCTGTGGCACATATTGTCTATCCTTGACTTTCTGGGGCAAACATTACTGTCATTGGAGTCATGTGCTATTTGTGGACAGTAGATCAAATGTTATGCTAAAGTAGTCAGCACTGTTAGCTGTATTTTGCTGGTAGGGAAGTTGAGGCAGAACCAAGGACGTGCCCATTACCAGTCACAAAGCAGGCTGTCATCAGTCATCACCAAGCAGGAGAGCTTGGCAGTAACGCAAGTCTCCTGAGTCCCAGATGGGTATCCCACTGTGCAGGCTTTTCCCATTCCTCTGGGGGAAGGAAATGCTCAGTCGTGTCTGTAATGCTTGGACAAGGGGGGTGGAGAGGTGAGCGTGTGCAGGGAGGAGGACTACAGGAAGGTCTGTTCACTTGAGACTGGAATTCACTGAAGTGAATAATAAAAGGAAGCCCTTGCATAAGGAGCCAGAATGAGCAGCAGGCTGATTTCTTTACCCTAGATAAAAGGAGAAGTCTTAGAGTGCAGATATTCTCATCTAGAGGGTCATGTGCTTTGTTCCCTGTGCTGCTAAGGACAGATGGATCTTGGCCCTGTGCTGTCCTCCTGCCTGCAGGTGGGCTGGGCTGTCTGAAACACTCAGGCCTGGTGGAGGGTGCACAGGAAAGGGGCAGGATACTGTGCATACATGCATTCCTGAGTCTTTCACCTTTTTGTTAGAGCAAGACATAAAATTTTCTGGTCTTCTGATCGTACCAACCCTCAGGGGACTGAGAAACTACATTGCCTTAGCACCTTTCCAGCTCAATTTCCCCCTGAACCTGCACAGGGAAAAGAGTGGCACAGCACACCAGGTTTTCTGGGAACTTGAAGGCTCAGTGTTGAGTTGGCTGCAGAGTTCACTCTGACAGATTTTTGATCATTGAACTGAATGAGTGTTGGAAAGCAGCTCTCCAGAGCTTCCCTCTTCTGAGCCTTCTTCTCTGATATCCAGGCAAAGCTCGTCACTGTGCTCCACCTGTCACATGCATTTGGGGCTTACAAATTCTAAGGAATGGCTTCCACATTTGTATTGGACATTTCTGGTTGGAAATCTGCTGATTCACAGGATGAAAGATTGAAATTACTGAATATGCTGTGTTATCCAACTTCTGTCCAAGCAGCAGCACCAGCCTCTGCTGAGACCACAGACCCATGAGGGGCTGAAATACTCAGATTGCTGATACCTGCCAGTATCTTTTCTAGAAGAGAGTGGCAGTATCTTCAGGTTTCAAAGCTGTCAGAAATTGGTTGTCTTTCATGAGTACTCCAAAGAAGAGAGAGAACGCTTCTGAAAAACAGCATTAAAAATTAATATGTTTTCCCATCCCCCTTCCTAGGTGTCTCATACACTCTTTCATGTTGCTGGGATTTCTTTTGAAGCAATTGTCATGTAAAGTGGTTTGAGAACATTGGTAATAAATTTTTTAAAGACCGAATTTCAAAAGGTTTGGTTTGTCATTCAGTAAGTTCTTATTTTGATAGCACTTTCTATTTGAAAAAATAATAACAGAAAAATCCCTCTCTCCCCCACTGCCTTTTGCAGTGTTTGTGCAGCTAAAGGGGAAATTGAGTCCGAGCTGTAGGGCTGCATTGTAATTACACATTCTGCAGATTACTTACTAATTGCACTTGGCATTTCTGGCTAACTGAAAGATCATAGTGTACCATGTCATTTGCAGTGGTTTTCCTCTTCTGCTAGCACTTTAAAGGAAGTGCTCATTGAGCTGATGAATGATGCCAGGACTGTTTTCCAAAGCTGAGGGAAAGGATCTGCCATGATTGTACTCTAGGACTTCTATTGCAAAGTTTTGGTTTTGATCTGTATTCACAGAAACTCTTTGCCTGCCCCATCTCCTCTCTCCCTCCTGTACTGACATCTGGCAGTGGTGCAGCTTTCTGTGACCAGTTCAGTATGGATTGCAGGTGGCCAACACTTTGAATTTCTTTTTGTGGGCAACCTTGATGTCATCTCTTTCAGTTTCAGTGGAAATAAACCACGTCCCTCAGATTTAATCTGCAGGATAAATTCTGTGAAATTCTTATTTGACCCTTCTCTTTAGGAAATACAACACAGACCAAGATTTTTCTTGAACAAATTTGTCCTCGTGCAGGCTACTGTCTGGTGTTGGTACATTCCTGATAGTTTCACTGCTCTTGTTTTTTTCTCCTCTTGAATAGTATCAATGGAAGGGCTAATAGCTGAGAGAGTCTATTTAGATAGTCTAAATTAAACTAATTTATACCAGCTGAAAATCTAGATCCAAATGGATGGTATATTCTATTTGAAAGAAAATGCATCTCTTCTTTCTAGAAAAAAAAAGTAGCTATTTTTCTTACTTTTTCTTGGTCCACAGACAGAAGTAAAGCAGCCCTGAATCATCACCCATTGCCCTCAGGCCGCTGTTCCTGGTTGACAGGTCAGCCAAAAGCAACTGAATTAAAAGCTCCAAAGCAACTCTTAGAAACCATATTTATTGTTCAGGAAAAAAATTAGACAGTGTTTTTTGTTGGCAATTGCCTGCCTTTCCAGTGTCATCTTTCATTTTTTATGTTTCCTTTGTTTCCAGTCTCTTACACCCTGTGTTGTCTTGCCAGGCATGAGACAGTATAACTCTCCCTCTCCTGCTCTCCCTAATTGCTGATTTGTGTCTCTTTCAATTAAGTTCTACTTCCTTGTCTCAGTCCCTTTCTATCCAATTTCCTTGTAACTAGTGACCTCCTTTAACGCTAATTCCATCTAAATCCTAATAAAAAAAAAAATTGGGAGATTACACAGCCCATTTAGTTTTCTCTAAAGTCATGATTTATGTTTAATTCATGGAGAAGTAGCTCATCTATTCATAAAATCTGGCCCCACCAGCACAACTTGCAACTGTTCCATTGCTGCTTGTGTGGTTTTGGCCCTGACAGCTCAGCCTGCACACAGGAGTTTGTCTCACTTTACTGTTACTTCTTTACACAGAGATGGATTCTGATCCAGATTTCATAACAGGCCCTCTTCTTTGTGTGAAATTGTCATAATTTTCTTTCATTGACTCAAAAGCTATAAACATCAACAAGTTAGGGAGGTACATCTATGTACCAAGAGGTTCTGTAAGTGTTCACTGAGCCAGCCACTCTAGTTAGGCTCACACTTCCCAGGAAGTGGGGGACCAGGTTAGCTTGGCTTGTGGAGAAAAAAATCCCAAACAAATCAGGACAGTTATGAATGAGAGGATATCTTTTAAGGTTGCAGCAGTAGCAACATGTGCTTCTCTGCTGGACATCAGAAAGAGAAGGAGCACCTTCAGTTGTGGTGAATTAACTACTCATGACTCCAGATCTGGGACTCCCTCTGGTTTCAGTGAGAGAAGATCTTCCTCTCCAGGGACTAGAAAAAAAAACCACAAACAACCCAAAACCTAAAAGAACACATGCTTCTTTTCCTCCCAGGAGGTGATTCTTCCAGATTGTGTTTCATAGCACTTCCTGGGTTTGCCCATTAAATATCTACTTCTGGCACTTCTTAGATGCACAGATGTAAATAAAGAGAGATTTTAACTGAAATAAGATAGTGATCTTGACTTTCTCCCTTTCTACATTTTCAAAACAAAAGCACAAATTCAAGTCACCTGAAGTATTCACTAATTTGGGTAATTTTACTGTTGGGGATTTTTTGCTTGCTAAGACACTTCCTCTGCAAGCATTTTTCTTTTAAATTAAAAGGAAATAAAAATCAAGGTTGGTTTCAGGCTTTTCAAAATGAAACAGTCTATTTATGATGACACTGCAATTAGCTTTTCTCTCAGTATTATCAATTAAAGTACATGTTTGGCTCTCTTTCCATAGTTCTGGCTTTACTTTTCTGTTGATCCACCCATCTGCTTGTGTAGTTCATCTCAAAAGATGCTGTCTACTAAGTATATTATATATTTTTGCTTTTATTTTATTTTTAGATATTAAAAATGCTTACAGTTTATTCTGTGGGGCCTAATCTTGTTAAAATCTGGCGTCAGAGGTCCCCAAAGTACTTTGAGAGAAGCAAAAAACCCCCCAGCCTTTTCATGTCTCTCACCATGTTGATGTCCAGTGAAGGGAAGATGCTCCAGGAAGGAAAGTACTTTTGATGTTAAGTGTAACGAAGATTCCCTTACCAGCTTCTTCCTTCCTTGGCCTCTTCAGTCCTCTGTCTCAGTGCTGGGCACACCTGAGCACAGCAGGTGTTACACACAAAGGAGCTGGGAGGACTGGTGAAGGGAAGTTTTCCATCTTTATCCACAGCAGACCAGCCAAGTACAGACAGCTTCAGTGCTGGCTTGCTCCATATGATGTCCTATCAGTTCACTTCAGAAATGATAGAAGGGGACTTGATTTAGGTGTGAGAATTTACATTTTCGTGCCTGGGCAGCTCTTCTGAAACTGCCAGCAGGGACAGATCCATGTGGACAGAGCTGATGCCTTTCCTGGGGGAGCTGTTACTCCAGAAGGTCTGTTTCTCATACCATGAGCAGGGACAGGGATTGAATCTATGCACCAGAGGCAGGTGAGTTGTTATCTTGTGACCCTCAATTCATTCTGTTGACCTGGCAGGAATAAGCAGTATTGAATTACCTAAAAAGCACAACTATCAACAATACAAGGAATGATAAGGCAAAAGCAATGCAATTTGAGAAGAGAGCACTGTATAAATGTAAAAGTCTTTTAAAAGAACTCCTGTACAAGGTTATCCAGGCAGTGTACACTACATTTGTAAGTTACTGTGTATTTAAAAATTTAATGAAAGATATAATTATAACAGCATTACCAATGATAATTTCTAAAATTATTCCATCATGAAACTGTAAGCATTTCAGAATTGATTTCCATGTTTCTAATAGTTTTTCTGCAAATTAATGACATCCAGCCCTGGCAATAAAAGCCTTGCCTTGTTTTCCAAAAAGGGATTGGGAAGTATTTTCTGTTTTCTTAGCAATGATTTCACTGTGAGCTATGAATAGAGCCAGTTGAGAAGATGCTGTTCTACTAGGTAAGATTTTGTGAATTTGTAAGTGCTTAGTCAGAGGGATAGAACAAAATCTATGCAGTCTAAAGCCAGTAAATCACCCTTCTATGTCTTAGGTTGGAGAACCATTGTTGAATTGAGCTTAGTCAGAAAACTGACTCTATCCAAATACCATCTAGGCTCTTGCATTTATTGCTTCTCAAGGACTTCCAGATCAGACTGCTTATATGGAAAAACCAAAATATACCTTCTTTGTTGGCTTCTCAAAGCTGGACCTTGAAAACCCAGCTCTCTTGTTTTCTATGCTTGCAACAAGCAATTAAGAGCTTTCAGTTAGACCGCAGTAGAGAAAGTTATTGAGGCAAAATTTATAGTACTTTATTACCTTTCCCCCTGTATTATCTTGATAGTTAGCCATGTTTATTAAAAAAATCCACCTCCTTTATTTAGTGACCAGACAAAGTAAATGAGAAACGAAGGCACATGGGAATCTGATAAGTTGAATGAGATGGTATCTTCAAAATGATGTGAGGACTCACCCATTGAGTAGGGAAAAATAAGGTCCTACCAATCTCTTTTTGCATCTCTTTCCTTGGAACTTGTTTTGTTTCTTTGCACTGGATATGGAAATTGATATGTAGGAAACTGGAGCATTTAGTGTCAAGCACTTATTGATAGCTGCACACTGTAAGTTTTAAATCATTGCAGCTCTTTGCTGTCTGCCCAAGCCTCTATGTGACCTGGCCACCTCAAAAGAGATATGGTGGGACAGGTCATGTCCCTGCACCTTGGTCACTGTGGAAAATCATCCAGTGATGTAGTTCACAAAACTCAACAGGAAACTCTGGAAGCACGGTACTTGGTGTCACTGAGTCAGGGTTTGTGATTGTTTGTTTAGCTCATTTTCAATTCCACAAACAATGAAGATTTTCATCACTTTCCAAGGAAAGCTGCTGGAGAAACCCTTGCAACCCCACAGATCACATAGCACTCTTCTCCATTCCTTGTATTTGCTTAGAGAAACTGGTAGAAGTTTCAGATGCACAACAAATCATCTTGAGCTGTAGCACAACCTTCATGAGGTTGGTCGATGGAGCCGTGCTGTGGCTGGCGTTTGGCATTGGTGAGCAGCGCTCACAGGGTGCAGGTGCTCTTGGCTTCTCTGCAGCTCTGATCTCTGGAGCCTCTTCCACGGTGATTGATGAGCCTTAAGGAGCTTTTTATTAGCAAGGGGAGAGCGGCGTAGGCAAGTTACTGCTTTAGGAATCAGGTGACCTAGAACCATCTCTGCAGCGCAGAGGAAAACATCTCTCCCTGTTCACACTCCTCTAATTACATTTAGGGTAGTATTGTTTCCATCTAAATTATAGCAATTATACACAAAGATCTTCTTTGAAATCATTTAATTAAAGAGTATCTAATGTTCTGTGCTTTTGGAATGCTAATATGTTGCCTTCCGCTTAGAAAACCTTCGGTTTTTTTCATTAATTATCATGGAAGAATTTCAATGTCAGAAGGAATTTTTCAAAGCTTTTTAAAAATAGATTTAAAAATCAAGTAATTCTGGTGATTTTTGTAAAACACAAAGAAACCTTTTGCTCCCCTGATGGACAGTTAGCTAAGGGACAATCTGAGGATCAAGATTATCCTTTTAGGTGAGTTAAGTTGTCAAAGTGTTGGATTTCTCCAGCCCTGTCCTCTTCTGGATTTAGGCCAATGTTTGTGTTTGATGATGTTCTCTCTTCCTTTTCCTGTGTTTTCCGTATAGTGAACACCAAATGCTATACTGGTATGAATCTGCTGGACTAAATGATTTCTGCCTGATGCATTGCTGCTTTGCAGGGACTGATGTTTCAGTCATGCAGCACAAACAAGGTTGTACATGCTGAAAGCAGCTGTACCGTGGGAGCTGATGGGACATACCTAGTGCCAAGGAAAAGTGAGGAGGGGAACTGCAGTTAGAATTCCTGTTGAGTACAGTTTTGGAAGCTTTCTGCATCCCCCCACCATTCTCCTTCCCATTCCTCCCTTCTCCCACCTGCTCCCAGAGTGCTCTGGCACCCCATACTGCTTTGTTTCCTGTGGGTTTATCTTGGTCCAAGATGTGCCTTCTGTGCTGAGGAGCAGGAAATGCAGCTACTCCTGTAGCCTTGCCTGAATGCTCTGGTGTTTCCTCTCACTAATACCCCACAATTAGGACTACACTAAGAATGGTTCTGGAGAGCCAGCAGCAATCTATCTAATAAATCCATTCTACCAGACAAGTCCTTTTCCACTTGCTCACTTATAACTTGAGCCGCTTATTGATGACAGCATTTGGCACAGGCTGTTCTTGTATCTTTTCCTTCCCACTTGTCGTCTTCATGAAGCTTCTCTGTGAGGCAGAACTTGGATGGATAGAGGTGTCCACAGCCAACCCACCACTTCAGACTCCCAGATATTGCCCACCCACCTTTGTCTTCCTGATCCCCATGAGCTGAGACAGGTCTCCAGGGGAGAGCATGGCTAATTCCTGGGTGGTCATTGTTTCATGGAGAGCAGCATAATGCAGGGATATTTTGGTGCAGACTACAGAAGGAGTGAGGGGAGAGCAAAGCCAGCAACTCTGTATGGTTACAGTGTAAACCAAGATGAACCAGAGTAAAGAATGGCAGCACACTGGGGAAACAGCAGGTTCTGAATTACGGTCAGTGTGGGGAAGTCCTGTCTTCTGCTTTTCTTTTGATTTCATGAGGAAACTTGAAAATCATTCTCCCTCTTTGTTAGTCTGGAATAATTAAAACAACAAAAAAATTTAATCTCATAAGCAGCTTGGGTAAAAATGTAGATTAGCAAAAGACATGGAATAATTAAAAAAAAAATTCTCTGCCCTCTAAACCTCACAATGAGGGTGATTAGACTTGGGTTCCATTTTGCTGGATGCTAGGGTCAGGGGAAGACCTTCCAACGCAGGTTGTGTACGAGGTGTTGGAAATAGGCTAAACACTCCTGGGATGGTGTAGGAACAGGAAAACATTATTCATGACTGAATACCATTTCCTGGCATTAAGCTCCAAGGCTGTGTATCAGTTTCTGCAGCTGAGATTCATGAGATGCTGTTTGCTCAGTTGAAGTGTGGGTCTGGCTGACTGGCTTTTTCTTTGCTTTTGTCTCCCGTGCTCAGAGTTTTTGGGCACTTCAGTCTGCGTTCTGAGTGGCAGCTGGTCAAGGTGGATTACAAGTCTCTCTTCAGCCGCAGGTGCACCAAAGATGACTACCAAACCTGGCACCTGCACAATCAGGTATCCCCCCTCTCTAGAAGGGTGCTGATGGGGGTTCATTTTCCCCTGCTCTGTGTTGCCAGGGGGGAATGCAGTTGTTCTTCACAGCAAAGGATGTGCGTTTTTTGCATCCCTTGAAAAATGTGCATGAATAAACATGGAGCCAGGCATCTATGGGCAAGTTTGGGAGATCACCTTCTATTTTTATGACAATAATCCATTGCACCAGCTGGATCTTTTTGGCCTCAATGCTTAGGGCAGTGTAAAACTACACCTTGTGATTGAATTGTAGATAACACTGAATTTTTTATAGCTCTGTCACCAACTCGTGAAAATAATTTTGTTTCAGTTTGCCTCTTATTTCCCCTACTCATAAATGAAAATAAAATCATTTATTCAGCCTGCAGGTCCTGCAGGTATCTGTAAAACTCTTGAATATCAGTAAAACCCTTGAATCTGAAAAGCTCTTGAATAAAAGACACCAGTGAAAACCAAATGATTTCATTCTACTCAAGGATACATGCTTTGCTTTTCATACACTGGTTTATTTGCATGCTGGATATATTTAGGTCCTGAAGCAATGATAACTGAGAGGTCAGTAACCTCTGCAGATTACTTATGGGTTACTGGCTACCCCTTTGATGTCCCACACCCTGCAGGGCAACATAACTACAGCCAGAACAATTGGCACTGTGACATTCCTGAATGAAACCCATGAATGAGAAATGAACATTAATTTGGCAAGGATAAAAGAATTGAAGTCATAGAATTGAATAAATGAAAATAATTTAAATGAAAGAAAGGGGAAGACATATTTGTAACCATGCAGCAATTTTGGGAATCACTGTTAATAGGGAAGAGAAGTATTTCAGTTAGGTATTGTCTTTTTTCTTACTTCTATGCAGACAAATTATTTCTGCATCATAGAAAATTCTGTTTATAGCAACTCACCTAAATATCAAACGTCTCTTTTAGATTAGCTACTCCCACTAGCGTTCTCAGAAAGCTTTGCACTCAAAAAGCCCAGCGAAGCACACCATCAGAATTGTCTATAACAAAGCCAGCTCTATCACAGAAAGAGCAAGGGAGTTGAGTTCTGCATTCCACACCTGGGTTTTGTTCCCTGCACTGGGATTCAGGCTTGGGCACTTGCTTCTGCAGCAGAATTTTTCAGACACGTGGAAGAAACCGTGGCCTACACCCACATTGTATTTTCAGGATAATTTGTAGGACTAGGTATTGGTGGATGCCTTCTGAAACGTGACATTAAGTGGGTGTGATGGCTTGGGCATCCAGGCATTTTGGGCACATTGTCACTGGCATCCCAACTGAAGGCTGAGCACACTGTGCTCATGAGTCCTCCCAAGGAGACTTTTTGATTTTGCAAAGCCACAGAAGAGAGCTGGACTCTTAACTCCCCACCCTCCCAGTGATAAATGCTTGTTTTCATTGCCTTTTGTTTCTTTTGAAAAAGTGCTCCATTTAAGACCCAGCTGCCACTACAACTGTGTTTCTCCTCTTGTTCCTTGACCAATGAAGGGGGAGCCCTGTGTCATGGGAGAGAGGAAGATCTATAAAAAACGCAAGCCTGGAGCCCAGTGTTCCCTGGGTCGGGACTATTCCCAAACTGTGGTGTCTGAACCCTGTGTCTGTGGCCAAGGAGACTTTGAGTGGTGAGTATGTGACTCTGGGGACTTGTGCAGGGGCTGTATTTTTGTCCCAAAATACTACCTAGACAGAAAACCTTGCAGAGGAACTGTGTCTCATGCAGCTTTTTGGCTGTGGTCATACCATGTAGCAGAGGTGTGACCCCCAAACCTTCCCCTTCATCTGCAGGAAACATTTGTTAATCTCAATGAGAAATCCAAGCCTGGAATTCAAAAGGAAAATAATTGCATGTACTGGTTGACATTTTATGTCTGTCATTCCAGAATAGTGACAGCCAGGATTTCTCTGGTCCAAAACATATTTCTTTCAGAAGAAGGAGAGTATTTCTCTGTCCTCACTCCCAAGGTCATTGACTACCTAGGGGGTAGCAAAACATGCACATTTTTATCGTTATTCCTTTGAATTGCTGGGAACAGTGTGTGCTTTTTAACAATGTTTTATTGCAAAATTTCTGAAAGGGCTTCTGTGGCATGACTGTACAGCCCACCCATGTCAGATATAACTACTTGTTTTGCATAAATATTGGTGTTTCTAACTTAATGGGACCATAATTTTCACATTGCTTTCAGGTCACTTTGAAAGCAGCTTAAAAATAAAGCAGGGGAAAAATGAGACACTGCTTACTATTGCTTGACAATCAGAGATAGGAGATGGGAATGTCAGGATCTCTGCACAAGGAATTCCTACATGGCACCTGTGATAGGCAATATTTCTAAAATTTAGGACTGTTAATATCTGTGATGTTTGAGCTTAAATGATCAGAATGTCATTTAAATGGAATTCAAAATACCCTGCAAGCTGATCAGCAGAGAAAAATATTTTAATCTTTATAGTAGTTTATCAGGATCAGTGTCTCACTTGGTACTGGTGTTATTCCCAAAAACTTCACCTACCTCAAAAACTTTCTGAAGAGGTGTGAGCCATGAGATCTGCATATTTATTTGGATTTAGGCCAGCTGAGACTCACAGTTCTGTTCTAGAGCACAGACATACTGAAATGCAGCAAAATTAAGAAAAAATATAGACCAAAGTATTTTCTCGAATATCATAATAGTTTGCCTTTAAGAAAGGGTCAGGGATATAGAACAGGGATTTTCATCTTATCTGGATGGGTGATTAATTTGTTCCTAATGCCAAGATTACATCTGAGACTCCATATCTTGACTCATGAGATCTTTCCCCTTTGTTCTCACGATGGGAACTTGCAGGACAAGCTGTCTTGCCTTGCAGTATCTGCCCTTGGCATTAGCATAGGCCTCTGGGGTGAATCCAGCCTCCAGATATGCTTACAAATTTGTTTGGGTTTGTTTTTTTTTTCCTTACACTGTCTTTTACCTCATCAGCTTTATATTTTCACGGTGAAGTTTGTCTTTTCCAAGCTGCAAATGGAAAACTGTGGTAGCTGAATTTGCTTTAAGTGTTGCCTTGAAAAGGGCCTGCATCAGAATGCAACTTTTCAATCACTTGGTGGGTTCCTTGCATGCATTTAATATCATTTTTGCTTAGCTTTCCCACTAACATGAGAGGATATTCCTGGTAAACTTGTCAGTCCTGCAGAGGAAAATGCAATTAGAGGACAACAAGCTGGCTTTTTTTTCAGACCCTGCACTGCCAACAGAATTTTTAACTGGCTTCCAATTGCAAAATTGTTATAGCTGGTGATGACCAGAAGAAACTTCATGGTGAATTTTGATGCTACTCAGCAGGGCTGTCTGGAAGACTGTGTGGGAACAGTCCATTTGAGGAAAATACTGGCACTGCTGGAAATGGGGCACCAAGCTTGATTATTTTGAAAGTGATTTTCAGAGAGGAAGGGTGGACTCATCTGCTCAGATTTGTGACTTCTAAAGGATGAGATAGTTGCTTAGTCAGTGGCAAGATACAAGTTATTCCAGAATATACTCGAGATTAATCTGCCTTCTTTGGGATGTCAGTATGAGAAGGGAAGGTGCTGAAAAGTGCCTTTTCTCTGCTGACTGAGAGTGGGTCAGGACAGGTAAAAGGACAGCTCCTACTTCCCCTTGATGCTCTTTCAAGAAAAATGGATTCTTTTCAAGGAAAAATGTCCACTCAGCCTCCTCTGTCTGGGCTCACAGTTGCCAGTTGTTCTTGAAAGCTGCTCTGTCCCTTGGCTTGAACGGAGCAGGTGCTGTGGGGTGTCAGGGACAGGAGGAGGGTCAGCAGCCAGGACTGTGGGAGTACAGTGACCAGCAAGTCCCAGCAGATGGGCCCTCTGCTTCCCCAGTGAGGAGGTTTGGAGCTGGTTCTGGGCTTGGAGCACCCTGTGCCCCTTGCTGTGATGACTCCTGCCTTTGAGAGCTGTGGGGATAGGACAGATGGCTGCAGGAGCCCTTCAGCACACACTGTGAGGGCTCTGCTCCCTCCTGTCTGATCACAGTGCCCTTGCCCCTGTCTGCCTCGTGGTTGCAGTGCTGTTCCCTGCAGTTCGATATAAGGCTGATCTAAAATTCAGGGGCATAAATCACAATCATGCCCCAGTTCAACAAATCCTCATGAGTCAGGATCAGGGCTGACTCCTGCCAACCCTTGCAGTGATTTCCAGAAGCAAATCCTGGCCTTTGCCTAACAGAGAGAATGGCAGAAAGATCTCTTAAGTGTTATTAAAGTGCTCGCTGAGCTTTCTTTTCCCTCCTCCTGCTTCTTTATTTACTCTGTCAAGATAGCTTTCCTGAGAAAGACAGCACAGCAGCTGGACTTGATTATTTCCTTAACTTATGCAAACCCTGGGGCTTATGAGAGGGAAGGTGGGCAGCATGTCAGGTTTTAATATACATTTACCAGAAGTTAATGAACAAGCACAGAACCTTGAGGGCACACAGCAATGTTGTCTTTAATTTTATTAAATATTTATGCAGCTCTTTTCTTCTTTGGGGCAAAGTACAGCTCCTCCTGAATGTTTTTAATTACAAAGTCCCTGCCAGGCATTTTCGACTGTGCAGGTTGGACCCACTGAGAATGATTAAATTGAATGTTGAGAGAAAGAGCATTAGGGAATCTCCAAACCATTTAAAGTAGCTTACGGAATTTTTGCCCTCCAAAAAAAGAACAGTAGCAGCCTGGGTCATTGGGGACATAGCACAGTTTTGTCTCACCAAAGCTGTTCTTAGAGACTTTCTGTTGGCAGTTCAGACTCTGAACAGGGGAAGGATAAAATTCAGAGTGTCCTAAAGGGCACAGAATGCTTTTGAGACAGTGGCTTCTGTAGTGTCTGTGTTTTCACAGAGGTTTAGCATGTTGGCATTTGGTAACTTGCTGCAGGCAAAAATCCAGAATCTCTTTTTATTTGTCCTTTGAATCCAGCCTGTCAATAAAGACTACACAAAGAAACATGATCCAGACCCTATTAAAACTTATGGAAAGCTTTGGATTAATCCTATTGCTTCATCACTGTATTGGCACACAAAGGCAGCTGTGAAAAGAAGTTTTGGATGTGGCTGTGTACATTTCCACTCTTAGGTGGTCCAAGGAAGAATCAATACCCTGGTTTGCCTTCCCTGTGTGACACAATACCATGTAATCCTTAGACTACAAAATTGGCTGTGTTGTAGTTTAGTGTTGGAAAAACATCAGCTGATTTTTTTCTCTCGGGTGAGCCACAGCTCAGTCAGGGACTCCATTAACATATTTAAATATACACACTGTGGCTAGTTGTTCAGGAAATGCTCCTAGTGTTTTATATTCCTAGCCATTGTTGTGAAAAAGTGACATTAGATCTGAGAATTAGTCTGGTTTGTTCTAAAAGCAAAGACTGCAAAAAACAAACAAGCCAAAAGAACCCAAAAAGTGAAATTTAAGTGAGAGATTAATAGGAAAGTAAATGAACAGTAAAATATTATTTCTGAATCTCTGTCACGTTTTGTTGCCAAATGAAGCACAAGTCCTGCAGTGCTCTGCAAGGTTGGTGGTTCTGTTGGTGTCAGAGATCAAATGCCTTCAGTGAATTGTGTTCCTGCCTCTCAAATGAGTCCAGCACTGTCTCTGGATGAGCCCAATCCATGATGGGCCATCTCAGCAGAGAACCACCAATACACACCTGCTTTGGGGACATCACCTAAAACTCTGAGCTAGCTCTGGTGGAGGGCAGAGTGATGGACTCATGACTTGTCTCCACAGTGACTATGGGTATGAGAGGCACAGCAACAACCAGTGTATCCCAGCCTTCTGGTTCAGCCCATCCTCCCTGTCCAAGGACTGCAACGTTGGTCAGAACTACTGGAACAGCACGGGGTAAGTGCATCTTGCAACCTGCCTGGATTTGGTGACAGCCATAGATAAGAGAACCTGGATGGTTCTTTCTTCCTCTGCATCCCATTATGCTCTTTTTCAGTCTTATCCATGAGGTGATGTTTGCAGCAGCATCTGTATGGGAAATTGCTTTGTTCCTCAGAGACAGGGAGAAGCAGGTTAGCATAAGTGACATGTAGATATTGCATTGCTATCAGGTGATGTGTGATCCCTGGAGCCTAGACTTGGAGCTCCCCTTTGCTGCAGAATTAAAACACAAAATGAAAAACGTCTATCCAAGAGACAGCTGAACATTTAAAAGGACAAGTTTGAGGTATTTCACATTGTATTTTATTGAACCTCTTACTACCTTACAGCTCCTATTTATATCAGCTCCTAGGAAGACTCAAATGAGCAATTTTTAGCCTCTTTTATGTTTTCTTTCTTCTGCCATTTTCACTTTGTACATACAATGCCCTGCATTTCAGACAAGCTTCATGTGCTGATTTCTCCTGGTCTAACCCAGAACAGATGGCAAGTGTTGGTTTATTATGGCAGCATCACTTTGCAAATGCTCTACTATAATGAAGAAAATGCTGTGAGACTTGAGTTTCACTGGCTGGTGCAAAAATTGCAATGTTCCTTATAGGACAAGGCAGACCCTGCAAATTTTGTAGGGCTGATTCTGGGTCTGCCACTGCCTGTTCAGTGTTTATGGCAGGAACCAGCTCTGTTCCTGGCTGGTTGGTGCAGGTGGATGGGTGAAGTGAGGCTGCTCGGAGTCCAGAGGCATTTGACCTTGGAGACCCCCTTTCAGCTGAAAAGTTGCTTTGCGTATGGGATGTAATTACAGGAGCCCTGGCCAGAATGACTTCTTGTAGCCTTCTTGACAGAGAGCAAGAAGAAAATAGTTGGGGTTGGTATGAAATCAGTAGAAAGGGTTAATCCCCTCCAGAGCTCTGGGAATAACCAAGTGTCTTGCTCTTTAGCCAACCTCTTTCAAGAAGAGCCAAGAGAAAAGCCCATACCTCAAATAATTTTAAAACTGAACTGGGGAAAGCCCTTGGCATATTTTTTTGAGTGCCCTCTAGCCCAATAGAGGCAGAAAAAACCTAATAAATGGCATAATTAAAAAGCTGGGATGCAGGATGCAATCCTGCAGGTGTTGGGGAGTTGGATGAATTCTCTGCCTTTTGGCAGGGCAGAGTAATTCACCTCCACAATGTGTCTCTTCTCGGTGATGCTGCTGAGAATCTCTGGAGAAGGTTGAACTGTGATTGGTTTGGCTTTCTACTACTTAATAAAGCATTGGGTTTCTTTGATTCTTCTTTCCAGTGAGGGGATCATGCAGGCAGTTAGCCTTTGAAAAAACACATGCATTAATGGGGAGAGACAAAGCAAAAACAAAATAAAGGAACATTTCCACCCACTGTGTGAGCCCAATGTCCTTTTGTTGCTGTTCCCCAGGTACAGAAGGATCGTGTCTAACAACTGCACAGATGGCTTGCGAGAGAAGTACATGGCCAAGATGGAGAAATGCCCTGGAAAAGCTCCTCGGGGGCTGCACATCCTCACTTCTGATGGGAAGCTGGTCATGGAGCAGGGGCACAACGCCACCTTCATCATCCTTATGGAAGAGGTGTGTTAGTGTCCTCAGCAGACTTTTCTCTGTGTGGCAGGACTGGCATTCTTTTCCTTTGCTTTTCAGGTTGCTGAGAGGAAAATAGGAACCAAGGGGGATCATGAGATGGTGAATGGTCCTGAGATGTACGGGAATTTAATTGAGGGCTTTAGTGACACATACAAGCAGGTCATATTGGGTCACACCAAAGGTGTTTGGTTATCTTGTCTATCAGTGATGATGAAGTTAATGGTGAAGAAAGAGAGATCTGGTCAAATATTTATTTCCCCACTCACTTCTTGCTGCCTCCAGTGAACTGCAGTTTATGGAGTTTGTGAAATGGTGTTTCTGTGATCAACAATTCTGTATCTGGGATGCAAAGCTTTAACTTCAGCTTTTCTGGGAAAGGTTAAGAACACTGGGAAACATATTCACAGTCATGGGGAGCAGTGAGGGGCAGTGTTGTTTTGCAGTAGGAATTGAGTCTCCTCAAAGCACCTCTGAGCTCTTATCTATTGGTACAGCTCCCTCTGTAGCCAGCAGTACCATAAGTACCACCAGGCCGTGCTGCTGACAAAAGCATCAAAACCTTGAGGCTCTTCTGGCCAGGGACTGGGCTGGTGCTGGAGAAACTCAACTGTTCTTTGTCACATTTTCTGTCCTGTGTGTGTTATTTTGGGGCAGTACCTGGAGACAGCTGAGGCAGACCACCCACAGACAGACAGATACACTCTCACACTAAATTAAACTCTTATATTGGAGCTAAGTATTTCACTGGGACCACACTAATCTGACAGGGCCTCTTTACTACTTCCTCAGAGATTCATGCACGCTCTGCTGTTATACAAGGGGGATTTCTTGTCTACTTGCTGCGCCTTTTCTCTTCTGCAGACTTGACATGGTAAGACAATTTGTGTAGACACTATGAGTGGGAGTTCAGAAAAGAACAGATATAGTCTAAAAATTAGGAATCAACCAGTAATTTATTAAGGAACTCAAGCGGAACTGCTGCGTACGAAGAATGATAAACAGATGGGGAATAAGGCAGCAGTCAAGGTAGCTGAAGAGTGGAATCTTTGCAAGGCTTTAGAGATTGAAGAGGCAGCTGAATAAATACGTGAGGGCGTTCACTCTCATGTCTGTTGTTGAAAAATAATGGTAGTTAGAAAAGCATTTCATTGAAACAATCTTTTTTATTCTGAGAGAAGAGGATCTTTGGAACATGTCTCTGTAGGTTCTTCCTCAGAAAGTTGTGTGTTGAGTTTGTTTCTTAAAATAATAGACTTCCAAGAAAAAAAGAAAAGGAACACTGGGGTCTTTTAGTGTAAACCTGAGAATTGTGGCCAAAGATTTCCTTATGAGTTGGAAACAATAATTTCTGTAGAGGTCATAATTATTACTTACCTTGGTGCCATATAGATTAATTCCTGCCTTCCTCCACCTTCTCTGGTCAGTTGTTTACTGGTGGTTGTTTTGTACCTAAGCTTACACTTCCTTTCTGAGCCAAAGAGCAGCCTGCCCAGCCCTCCTATGGACACATCACTGTGGTCTCCATTCAGCTCTGATGAGCCAGCAGTTCTTTCCTGCCTGCTAGTACACACCCTCAGTGTATGGAGGGCTGTCAATGGTAAATTCAGGTTTTGTCGTAGTTAATCAAAACCTGAATTTCTCAGGATTTATAGAATTAGCTTCTGTAGGATTCTTCACAGTGGTATTCAGAGTATGTGTGTGGCAATGACTATGAACAAAGAAACACAGAATGACTGGTGGTGTTGCTGTGTTTTCAGAAATGTGAGGCTGGATTCTGATTTGGACTGTGTGTATGCAAGGGAACATGAGGAGATAAGAATGCTTTTTAGACTTTTTTTTTTTTAATCTGAGTTTGGTTTTGATCACAAAGAAATAATAGTCTGGCAAATAGCTGTTGTGGAGTTGTATTCTTGACCACTGATTTCTGTTCACTGATTTCCATACTTAGAGCTCCAATCTCTGTGACAGCTCGTAGCTTCTTCCCTTTCAGTCATTTATGGGGCTTAAAGCAAAAAAATGTGCCTTTTGAATATATATTGATAGCAATGATTTATTTTCCCTTTTGAAATGCCTCAACTTCCTTCCTATTTTAATTTATATTCATAAACTTCAGAATATCTGACATCTTTGTGTGGGACTAGCATGCTTGCTTTAGTATTTTTTTTGTATTGGATACAGAGATATGGAAAGGAGAAAGAAAACTTGATTAGTGTGATGGGCAGGCTTTGCATTGCAGACCCAGCTCATAATTGGGTGAAAAGATCATCTGCTACTGTTTAGTCATGAAAAATCTGTTCCTGCTTCTCTACTTGAAACCTTCTCATTTCAGATAGAATCATATTGGAGAAGCAAAAAGGAAATAGAAAAGAGAATTGTCAGGCAAGGGAGATGAGCTGCCATGATTGGTGTGAGAGATTTCAGCCTGAGGTCATCAGTGATGAATCCAGCCCAGATCAAATTTTTATCCTCTGTTCAGTATCTTCTGTATGAGATGAACTTGCAGTCTTAGTGCATTCCCTTGAGAAGTGGTTTTGAAAGGCTTAACAAGCTGTGGGAACCTTTCTATCAAATAACTGAATATCCCAAGAGTGTAATTTGGCTCCTGCTAGAGAATTTTTTAGAGTGACTTTAAAAACTCTCTGTCTAAAGGGTATTATTGACTACTCAATATTATAGGTACATTTTAGTGTCACTATCACTTTAGTCCTTTCTGATTGCTCTTTGGTTTATAGTGAATTTTTGATGTCCTAGTAGGGCAGAGGTGAAAATGGTGCTGTGATCAAGTCAATAGCCAAAACTCCCCTGGCTCCCATGGAATGGGAATGATGGAGCAAGGAAGGAGAGAGATCTAACATATATAACCAAATATACATACTTCAAAAACTACATGCAATAATCCTGATTATATGAGTATCTGAAGACCCCAAGTATATACTCAAGGCAAATTCACATCTGAAAAATACCCTTCCTGCACTCTGATTTCTTCATGCATGTATAGTCTGTGAGGAGGATGAAGTCTTTGGGGGCTGCTAAGATCCTGACTATCTACACAGGGGACCTACTTCATTGTGGTCTGGCTTCTTCTGTGTTCTCCCTGTGCATTTACAGCTATAATGGGGTTTATGACATGCCTGTAAAATATTTCTGAATTTCCCATTGAAAAAAGGTAAATTTATGAGCAGAGATATTTCAATTTTTTTGGTAATTTTTTTTTTGTTATTATTATTTTAATTTTTCTAATTTTCAGATCACAATCTCAATATATCTAGGGACTGACTTCAGTTTGGGGCTAGGAATGTCTCCAAAATGTAGTGGTATCTTCTTCACCCACAGTGAAAACTGCAGGTCTTTCATGAAAGGAAATTACTTGGCACAACACATCTTATATATATGCAGAAAGCTAAAGCTACTGAGATTTAATCCAAGTTGTAGTTTTATTTCAGTTTAGTGAAATCACTGCAGTGGGGTTTAGCTTTGTCTAAATTAGCCTTGTTTTGTGTTACATTAGTCAGCTGGGGGCAAGTATAAAATATGGCTCCAAGAAACTGAAACAACAGACATTTCTACGGTTCAACTATAGTAGTTTAAAGCATGATTTAAAATGGCACTAAAATAGTGCAACTTCTGTCTCTAGACAATACCTGTGATGCTGGAATTTCTTGTCTGTCTTTCCCTCCTTCCTTTAATAACTGTCATTGACAGTAATCCTAAAAGAGATTTTCTCATCATCTGCTTCATTCTCCTGTGTATCCGGGCCCTGTCTCTCTGTTGACTGACATTAGACAAAAAAAATCTGTCATTCCTCAACGTGGGACTCAACCTGTATCAGTTCAGCCATCCTGAAGCTGCATGTTTAGCTGAAACTGGTCTTCTAAACTCTCTGTCATCGGGGTGGATATTTGCAAGAGATGATTCATGTGACCTGTTTCAGTTCCCTTAGGATGGGGTGTTGGTGTCTGTGTCTGTGTCTGGCCACTTTGGGGAATGACAGAACAAAGCTTGGCTTTTTATTTTTTGAAAAGTTACAACTTTGTGTCCATGCTAATGAAATGCAATTAAGTGGGATGGAGGGTAATACAAACCCTTTTTAATCAGCCCAGTTTCTTAATCCAGCCTTCTCTGTTGCAGGGTGATCTCCAGAGGACGAACATCCAGCTTGATTTTGGAGATGGCATTGCAGTGTCCTATGCCAATTTCAGCCCTGTGGAGGATGGCATCCGGCACGTGTACAGGAGTGCTGGAATCTTCCAGGTGACGGCGTATGCAGAGAACAGCCTGGGCTCAGACACTGCTCTCCTGTTCCTGCATGTGGTCTGTGAGTACTTCCACCGGCCAGATTCCCTGGGGGGAAATCTGACCTCACTGAAAGACCCTGCAGCTCCACTGGGGCCCAATAATAGATGCAAACCCACATACACGTGCAGCAAAAACTCGTCCAAAGGCTTGGGCTTCTATATACTCTTCTAACTTGTAATGCAGACTTTATTGAATGAAGGGAAAGGGAAGGGGCTTTTTTAGTTTGGTTTTTTTTTTTAAACAAGTATATTTGCAGTTGTCAGTTACAGAGAAAAGTTTTAAAATGTCTATTTGGCTTTCTGAAAGGGTCAGAGACCAAGCAGCATATGAAACAAAGTCTAAATGTGTATTTTCAATACCTGTTGCATTCCAAGAGGATTAGATGAAACTACTAAATTTTCAGTCACTTATTCAGAATTTCAGAGTTTACAGTGCTAATTTGATGAAATTGAAACATTATTCTGAGCATGCTGCCTGAGATATGAATGCACTGTGAAGTAATGTGCAGCTTTTCACATTTCCTGTGTTTGACGTGCATCCCTGATGTTTCTGTCCTGTTTGGTGGATCAATGCAATTTCTCTCCAGGTGACATATGAGCAAACTCAAATATAGAGCTCTCAGTTAACTTCTCAAAGCCACAGGAGAGAGCAGAATGTGGAATGCAGGATGAGACTAAAAAAGGGCCCAGTTCTTTGATCTACTCTCAGACTATTAGATCTTCTGTGTTCAGATGTACCCCAGCAATTTTGCCCCTAATGGTGATCATAGCCATGTCTACCTTCCCTCTTTACCTGTCAGAATGTCTTACATACTGTCTTTTATTTGAGCTTTTTTGCTGAAAGGAAGCACATTAGAAATTTCCAAAACTCAAGAATGTTTTTCTCCATTTTAATTTCCAGCTCCCTGTGTGAAGGAATAAATGTTCCTTGAAGCTTTTATTATGCTCATAATTCCCTCAAAGTCAATCATGGCTGCACTTAACAACCTGTTATTAGAGCATTAACTGTTTTTTCCTTCACCTTGGGCCATTAGCTGACAAAGTGATGGTTACCTGGTAATAACAACCAGATTTGTATGGATTATCTGATTTTTCTCAAAGGAACTACTTTTTCACGGTGAGGATTTTAAAGCCAAATGCAACAAGGGAGAGTTCCTTGGCCTGGTTTTGCTGCTCCACCCTTTTTTCATCAACAATTCAGATCTCTCCTTTGACTTTTATAGCATTCTTAGGTGGTCAATTTATTATCATTAGGGAAATATTTTGCAAGCACTTACATTCGTGCTAATGCTGAAATAAAATCACACCTCAGTATTAAACTTTTAATATATTGGAATGTACTGGTCAACATAGGAGATTTGACCTTGAAGTTCAAATGTATAGGCAAAAATGCCGTAGAATCATTTTTATTATACTATCTCTCTGGTCCTGTTCTTAAAAAAAAAAAAAAAAAAAGAGAAAAAGGCTCCTTGACCTCAAGTAACATTTATTTTCTACCCTGCAGCTTTATTAGCAGCCAGTCAACTTTTCAGCTTTCTGGAATCTGCTGTCAAGCTGCTTATCTTGATATTTAAAGGAAGCAAAGATATTAGTGGTTTTCTTCTTACATGCACTGTCACAAAATATTTGGGGAAACCTGCTGATCTTGCAAACCCAGAGTACTTCCCATGGTCAGAGTNGATCAAGTTTTAAGGGGTCAAAAGCAAGAATAGGGTTCTTTTGTGCTTGGAGCTCTTTGTTCCAGTCCAAGAACAGCTCTTGCACTCCACAATCTTTGTAATCCAAGTAGATGGAGAACTGATTAATCTCCCCATTTCATGCTTGAAGAGCTGAGAGGTAACACAAGAGGATTGTCTCAGTAAAAATCACCAAATTTCCTGCTTCCCAGTATGAATGTCTCCTAAAAAAAAAAAGAATCAGACTTTTCTTATTTTGTCCTTTCCATCTCACAGGGATAGTCTGTCAGTTTGCTGTGTTTTAAAGGTACTACCTTTAGCACTGCCTGATGGGCAGCAGTTATCAGCTGAAATTCAGTACCAGCAAAACCAAATGATTAAACAAGAAGAAAAACAATGAAGGTAATGGAAGCTTTAGACAATCTACCAAAAAAACCTCAGTATTTTTACACATGTTGTTTTTTCTAGAGAGGAACTGCCTTCTGAATTCAGGGCTTCATGCCCTGGACTTATTCTGGGCATTTGCATTTATTAGATACAGCTTTGCATTGGTACTTAGTTATTTTTCAAGTCTTTTAGAATTAAGTGCTTCTGACAGTTACATGCTTTGTTATGCCAATGCACACCTCTTTCAGGTGGTTCCTGATGTTTTATGTGGGTTAACTGACTCCCCAAAGACTTCTCAAGGTCAGGTCTAAGTCAAAAAGATACCAAGTATTTCCAAAATCATGAGTCTTTATTTTGGAGACCTTTTAAAAATATTTGAGGGTATTTAATCAAGTCATAAATGCCTCTTATATAACTGGATTTAAGCCATCTTGGCTAAAATGATTTTTTCACAAATCTTAGTAGCTCAGTGGCCATATTTTCAAGAAAGAACCTTTCTCTCTTGTGTCCTATACCTTTCTTGTGTCCATCTGGCTGTCAATAGCAGCTTCCCTATATAATGCAAAGCCAGTTCATGGTTCTTCTTCAAAATGCATTTTAAAAATAAACACAGCGCTGACCCTATATGAAAATTAGCTCTATGGAAAATGTGCATAAGATGGGAAAAAATATATATTTTTAATCCGATTATCTTTTTCTGTTGTTTATTGACTGCTGAAATGCTCTTTTATTTCTAAACTAGGCTCTCACTGCTAACATAGGACTTTTGATTTATTTAAAGGAAAGATCCTTGCTGTTCTCAACTGTGCAGGGAGGATTTAGCTCAAAGCCTTTAATAATGAACTCTCTTCCCACAGGTCCAGTGGAGCACGTCCATCTGAGTGTCCCCTTTGTTGCCATCAGAAATAAGGATGTCAACATTACTGCAGTAGTTTGGCCCAGCCAGGCAGGCACACTTACCTATTTCTGGTGGTTTGGCAACAGCACCAAGGTACAGATACCCTTTGGTTCATTTTTCCTTCCTAAGCTTGTCACAACAGACAAGGAACTCTCTCAGCCCTAATGAAAACTTCTTGCCTTTGCTTGTTCGGTGTTTTAGTTTTGAACTTGTCTGAAAAGGGTTGTCATTATCTGAACTTCAACCTTTGAATTTATTTCCCTCTGTCTTGTGTTGTTCTTAGGAGTCATTACTTTCTGTATCTGGTTGTTATCAGCCCTACTGAGATTTGAAGACCATTGTTATTACCAGCCTTCACTTGCAACTTAACTGAACTATGCGTGGAATAATGCTGGCTTTCAACACAGTGCTAAAAAACTGCTGGTGTTCAAACAGCCAAGGGGGTTTCCATTATGTGCCAGTGTGCAGTACATAATGCTGGAGTCCAACACAGTACTTTAAAGCTCTTGGTGTTCAAATAAACAGCTGTACCTAGAATTTCAAGCTGAAGAGTCTGGCTATGTTAGAGAGGGAGATGAGACTTTGCAGTGAATTTTCAAATGATGTGTACTGGATGTATTACAAAGAGCTTTCTTATCAAAAGTTTAAGTAAATGAAACTACAAGTTAAAGTCATGCTTTCAAATGGAGAGAGCAGGATTGCTTATTAGTTACAGTTTTTATTTTAGGCTTTAGGAATGAGACAGGCACTGTTCTCCGTTCTTAGAGTTGTGAAATGTACAGCTGTTATTTTTGCAATGTAGTTTCTGCTGTTATTTACAAAAGCAGTTTATGTCACATCATTGTCTACATTTGCAGTTGAAGGTGTGCATTGAGGTGAGATCACCAGCAGAAAGAAACAGGAATTTTACATGAAATATGGAACTTGAGATAAAAAATAGGCACACAAGTATTTTGTTTTCTCTTTGACAAAGCCACTTAGTTTTAACCTCTTACCCTAGCTACCAACAATATCAGGAGAGGCAAAATAAAAGCAGTAAGTGCTGCTTCTACTGGAATCTTACATCCAGTTAGAAAGCTTGCTGTAAGAACTTGCTGATTTTCACCCTCCTGAAACTCCTGTACTGAATTTTGACTGTACTGATTTTTGCATTATGCCCAAAGGCCAATTTGCCTGGATTAACACAGGTCCAGTTTAATAAATATATCCAGCTGTCTAATAGGTTTGAGCAAATGAACCTTAAACTACTTGATTTAATTTAGAGGTAGTTTCCAGGTCCTGGTTCTTGAATTAAAATTAAGGACTTGGCTGAATGTTAAAACTCCGTGATGGAGGTGAAATCATCCATGATAATGGAATGTCCAGCATACACACATACAAAAAAGAAAAAATTGTAATTTTAAAGGCCAGATTGCATCCTCTTATCTTCCTTTGCACAGAACCACAACCTGTAACCTCCAGGAGGATTGCTGATATCTCTGCAGTTTGATACAGGCCCATTCAGCTTCTCCAGGCTCTGTGTGTATCTCAGTAAATGTTAACTGGCCCTCCAGGGCTGGCACAAGCTGGTGCCCTTGGACTGTGTGTGCCATGTGATAAGACTTTTTGGTTTTTACTACTTTTTCAGCTCATGGATGAGGGGGTCAGAGGAAGGTGGTATTCTAGAGAGAGAGAAATGTGTTTGCCAGTCTGGCCTGTGCAGATGGAAATTTTGATTTGGCTATGAAAATGGCATATATGACCACTGTTGTGCCGTGCAGGCAGCCTGATGAGATGAAGTGTGAGAGCTGGGAGGTGAAAGTTTGTAGGTTTCCCTCTGAAAACACACAAGCAGTGTAGTGAAGGGACAACAGCAGTGGTACACTGGCTTCATCTGCTCTCTTAGACTTCTGTGTGCTTGTGCAATGGAGATAGTATCACCATTTCCATTTCTGTAGTTTCTCTAAATAAAGAGTTATTTCTGTAGACCAGCTGTCATATCAGTGGCACTGTGAGAGCTGGACCTTTGATTTTCAGTTGTGGTGGGTTGACCCTGTTTGGACACCAGCTGCCCACTAAAGCCACACCATCACCCCCCTCCTCACATGGGCAGGACACATAACATATAACAAAATCAGGTCACAGTCATGACAGAGAAGTACCACTGATTACTGTTTAAAACCAAAACAGCATTGCCTTTGTGGTATTAGTGTAATTTATTATCAATCAAATCAGAGTGGGATAATGAGAAATAAAACCAAATCTTAAAACCCTTTCCCACATCTCTCATTTCTTCCCAGGCTGAACTTCATTCCTGAATTCTCTGCTTCCTCCTTTGCCAGCAGTGCAGGGGGACAGGGAATGGGGGCTGTGACCAGTTCATCACATGGTGTCTCTTCCAATGCTTCCTCCTCGGGGAGGATGCCTCACACTCTTTCCCTGCTTATGGGAGGGAATCCCTCCCATGGGAGACAGTTTTCCATGAATTTTTCCATTGAGAACCCTTCCCATGGGCTGCTCCAGTGTGGATCCCTTCCACAGCCACATTCAGTCAGTGCTGTCAGCAGGAATTATGCCATGTTTTCAGCCTGGTTAGCATGGTTTGCCAGCTTACAGCATGGACTCACAGCATGGACAGGGCAGTGCTGGATGTCCTCACTCTGACCTCAGCAGTGTTGCTCTGTGAGAGATAAATGGATTTGTGCTCATAAAAGCAAAGGCTGGCCCTGAATCTGAACAATATGGATTGTTTGAAGAAGCATCTGCGTCTTTGGTTTATTTTCAATTTGAGGTTGGGTTTTGTACAGCAAACACAGTAGCTGAGCTGGTTGTGTGTGTACAACACTGCATTCTGCTGCACTGATTCTGCACTTGCTGGCTGTGGTCTGAGGAGTCCATACAGTAACGGGGGAAGAATATTTCAGGAAACATTTACTGAAATGAGAGAAATGTCTGCCTTTGGGACACTGCTCACAGGATGCTGTTTGGGCCACCTTTAGTCCTTAGGAGAAAACTTGCAGCACCACATTTGTATCAAGGAGCAAGGATGTTGTTGCCTGGTGGATTAGCCAGGTGCATGTTGTGATCCCGAGTTAATCTCACCCTGATTTTGATATTGTCACTTGTGTTTGCCTCTTACAGCCCCTCATCACCTTGGACAGCAGCATCTCGTACGTGTTCACTGTGGAGGGGATGAACACTGTCACCGTGCAAGTGGCTGGGGGCAACACCCTCATCCAGGACACCAAGGAGATCGCAGTGCATGGTACCCTCAGCCTTTTGCAGTCACATCTCAGGGGGGGTGAAGGGCAGACAATCATTGCTGATCCAAAATGAGCTCTAGAAACTTGATAGTGCCTGGTGGAACCTCTGAAGGCAAACCTCTGATGGCAGAGTAGCTGGGATGTGTTGTGATGACAAAATACAGAAGTGAATAGAATGGGGCAGCTAACCAAATTTGTAACCTCAGCAAAAATAAGGTGGTTGGTGTCTCCTTTGTCTGTTGATCTGTCTGTACACTCAGACAGGGAACTTCCAGAAATAAAAAGCATTTGAACCAGACTGCCTTCCTTCAGCTTCCCAGCTGTGGAAAGAAGTAGTCACAGTGCATCATTAAGGTGATCTGAATTCAGCTGGTGTCTCTATCAGTGACTGTATAAATGACAGGGGTCAGGAGGAGTCTGGAAAAGAGGACAGAAATGACTCTGTTGTTGGTATCACTGCCCATCTTTCATGCCACAGCTGGAGGTCTGAGTGTGCCCACTGGACTTCCCCATGGGTAATGTTTGGTATGTTCCTGCCATATCTGCATGTTATGGGCTTCAAAAAGCACCCTTTGACAAACAACAGAGCTTATCCTGTTTGGGGCTTGATAAATTTTGGGTGAAAGGGCTCTCTCAGCAGCTTTGACCAGGACTTCTAGAATAACTTCCACCCTGGACCAGTCTTTATTTTCCTTATCCAGATTTTGGCATCCAGCATTTGAGGAAAAGCTTTTCTTTGGACATAAAATTTTATTGAGAAATGTGGGCTTCAAATAACTTGGGCTACTTTGAAGCTCAGCACTGTGCAGCTGCACTGTGTCTTATTTCAGTAATTAAATACAAAGAAATGTCCTGCTCAGATTTAACAGCAGCTAAATAGATATTTATTGATTGTCTGGCCATTAAATGCAATAGGGTTTAATAATTTGTTAATGTGATCTAGTAATATCCAGACTTGCTATTATCAAATATTAGGAACCCTCTACTTCATAATTTTGACCACTGCAAACTACAGCATTTAATTCTGGGAAATTTCCATCTTTGCAGTTTCTGGAATAAACCTGAATCAAATATATATAAGGGTGATACCCACAGTTGATCTTGATCTTTAGTCCCAGTAGGTCCCACAGAGAGCTCCTCATTCTGTGTTTTTGAACACCTTGGAAGAAAGTTTGCCATTCTGCTTAGAAGATCCAAGGCTTTGGGTTCTATCCCAAAGAGAAGTTGACCCACTTGGATCCAGTCCAAATATTCCTGTGTAGTTCTGTGCTGCAGACTGACCTGGTCTAAGGCAGGAGTCCTTCCAGTCCCTCAGTGTGGTGATCAGTTCAAGTCTTGAGTACATAAAAAAGTGACACCTTTAGTAAACATGTCCTCTGATAAATTTGCATCCTAATCTGTGTCCTGAATCAAGTGATTATGGGTCTAGGCCATAATCTAGGCCTGGATTTCTGGTGTTACCAGTGGAGGAGATTTATTCAGGTGTATTCTTAATGCGAGATTAACAGAGAAGGATTTGCTTAAAAAATAAGTTGGACATGGTACTAAGGGGTCAAAAGTCAAAGATATTATTTATCTGACTCTGGGTTAAACCTTCAGAACCTGAGAGGCTTTCCCTGCACTCTTTGATACTTGTTTTATTTAAAAATGAACTGCACCATCTAAAAAGAAAGAACAGTTCTTGCAAAAGATGCCACATAAATGGTGTGCTGGCACATCCCTGCTTTTCTGTGGATTTGCTCATTTATAATCTGGCAGGTTTATCTTGATCTAAAACTAGTGCCTTCTTACAAATGATTAATGGTACTTATGTGAAGTGTCTGGAGATCAGTTGCTTCAGGTGAGGCACAGCACATCTCCAAAAAGAGAAAGGAGAGTCTTCTACACTGAGAACTTTTCCACGAATGTGGCTCCCATCCTGAATCTGTGCCTCCCACTGGCCCAAATCCATTGTGCACAGCTGTCATAAGGATTCCAGACTTGGTCTTTGGTGACACCAGCGGGGAGAGTTGGAATTGGAGAAATACTTAAATCATTCTGTATTTTAAATCTAGGAAGCTTTTCTTTTTCCCAGCAATCGTACAATCAGGACAGAACTTCAAAGTGTTTGGTCAGTAGCCAATGCTTGATGAGCCAGTCCTCAGCAACACTGGCTTCTCCTTTGTTGGGGAATTAACCTCTCCTGGCTTCCTCCAGGAGGGTAAAAAGAAAACCTTTCTTACAGCAATTGTTTGCTCTGCAGTTGTACACACAGGCCTTCCAAATTTCAGCCAGGTGCTGCCTTACTTGCTGGTCAACTTACTTGTGAGCAGAATCTGAAGAAGTTGAGTGGCAAAATTACAAAGCCCAGAGACATCATGAAGGCATCCTCTCACCTCTCTCATTCTTGCTTCTGTTTCTCTGGGGAAAGCCAGAAGTTTGCATTAGGTCAACATTTCCTTTCTAAATATCATTTTAAGGCAATATTTCCTTGCAAATTTTCTGTCCTGCTTAGTGTTAGCCAGCCTTTTTCTTCCTTCAGCCTTTTCTCTCTCTCTTGCCTTAAGATAGTTATGGTCCTCCTGTCGTCTTCTGCACCCTTCTCTGTACCCTAAACACTGCCCATTTATTCCTCTCACAAACACTTTTTCTATTCCAGAGTATTTCCAGTCTCAGCTCCTGTCATTTTCTCCCAACTTGGATTACCATAACCCTGACATCCCTGAGTGGAGACAAGATGTTGGCAAAGTCATCAAGAGAGCACTAGCACAGGTGAGCATCTGTTTCCTTGTCTATTCTAACATTGACTAGGCTATTAAAATATGCACTTTTTTGACACACTAGCTTAAAAGAATGGGTAAGCACAGCAGTGATGAAACTGTCATTAAAAATCAATAAAAAGCTTCTTAATATGCTGGATCTTTTTACAGAGCCAAACTGTATTGCTGATTTTGTGGGAATATTACAATTACTAGTATTAATATTTCTGTGTGCTTTTCAGCTTTTAATATCCCTGAGGATTTTGAAAATTCTAGGTTGTAATGGTATCATCACTATTCTTATTTTGCCAAGTTGATGTGACAGTATCTACTGTTTTCTACTCCACATATTTGGTTAGTGTTACTGTTTGTTGTTAAACAGCTGATCCACTTCATCCCAGAAGACAGACATTGTAGTATTCTGGGTACATGAGGGAGATATTTTTATCTCTTCCTGAGAGTCAGGAGTTCCATGCAGCTAAGTGTAGGAACTGGTGAACATTTTAAAGCTCTACTCCCTTTCCAACTGGGGCAAAAAAAAATGAGGATTTGGAGATAAAATAAACCTACCTTTAAAATATAGGATAAAGAGAGACTTCTGTAGGTGGAAGATACTGAATCTTCCTTTGGGATTAATTAGAATATGTAAACTAGTACTTACATTCTTGGAGGAAAGAGGACAGAATAACTTACAATATCAAATAATCAGGGACTTTAGTTTTGTGTGAAATTAGCAGCTAGATTTAGACAAGCTTTTGTGGGTTTTGCATTCTGCCAAAAACGTTATCTTTTTGGGGTTTTTTTGCTTTAGCTACAGCTGTCCTTAGAAACGGAGGCTGATTATTTTTACTGGGGAAGTACATTCCTGCTCAGCTTTCCTCATCTGCAGCCCACTCAAAATTCACAGTTTATAAGAGTTTCCTTGATTGTTTCTCCATCCTGAAAAAAATACTAAGTTTGTTTTTTTAAACTGCTTTTCCCTGTTACCATACTCAGAGTCAAGCTTGCAAGACAAAAATAATTAATTAGCTTGTAACTGTGAATGGTTACAGAGAACAGCAGAAATCCCTTAGAAGTGCTTGCTTGTATATCCCAGCAGGAATGAGCTGCCCCATTTCAGCTCTGGAATGAGGCCAAGGAATTTGAGGTGGGATAGGACCAGAGAGCTGATGGAGGTAACCTCATGTAGGAGAGCATTTCTGAGGATGGGGAAGCTTCCTGCCCTGGATGTACAATCCCCTGGATGTACTATCCCCTGGATTCCTGGGGATGCACAGCTCGGGTTTGGGGAGAGAGGGCAGCAGCCCCAGTATGGGGGGTCTTGCTGAAGGCATCTGTGAGAGCCTTGGTCCAGCAAACTGAGCAGCTCCTGGCACAGCCCTCCTGAGCAGCCCCAGGAGTGAAGTCTCCCTCTGGGGACATTGCTATTCATGTGTGGCAAATGTGGATCCCCATAACCTGATAATATAAGGTGATTGCAGGTACTTTCCTTCATATTATCCCTATTAGCTGCACGTTTACCGGTGGTTGCTCCAAGACAGACTCTCTCAGTTATTCTTTTGTAGCAAGGGGAACTATATGGAACATTCAGATCTGGAGACATCAAAGGTTTGGAGTTTGGGTTGAGGTCTTTGGACCCAGGATTTAAGCCTACATTCACTTCTAGAAAGGAAGCAGAATGCATCTTAGCATCTCAGAAGCTCAATTTTTGACCCACCAAATAGGCAGAGCAGCTCATTAGGATAACAACACTTAAAGTGGAACTGGAAAATAACAATTTGATGGGAACACCCTTTCTGGAAGTGAATGGAAAGATGAGTAACAAAATAGCATCTAGAGACCTTTTAACTTCTCTTCTAGGTGACTGGAATCCCTGATGAGCAGATCCTGGTAGCTGTGTTCCCTGGGCTGCCTACTTCTGCTGAGCTCTTCATACTGCCCCACAAAAACACAACAGAGAGGAGGAAAAGCAGTGAGGCTGATCTGGAGCAAGTAAGGAAAGAAGGATTCATGGAACATTTATTTCTGTCATATTGTTTGCACACAACCCTTGAAGCTGTGCAGCATTGGAAATTCTTAAAATAAGTGTGGTGGAAATGGATGCATCTGGGACTGTGGCAGTATAGTTTATGGCATTAAAGAAAATTACTTTCAGAGGAAAACCAGGATTTTCTAATACCTCACTGAGATGTCTACCACTAGCAGAGAATCTTCCTAAATCAATAGAGTGTCCTTTTACAGTAGTTACGGCCAAAGGAACCTTGAATATGTACTCTCTCTACTCCCTGGAGGAATGCTAATAGAGGGAGGCCAAAGCAGCAAGATAATATACTGAGGTTTACTAAAAATAAATCAGACTCTTCAGCTCATAGATCACCAAAACAAGACCCCTTTTCTTTTTTTTCTGCAGCAGTGAATGGCCTGTACAAACTATATTTGGAAGTTACAATATCCATCCATTTAGATAAATAGGTACTTTTGGTGATGAATAGCAGCAATGATATGCAGGCAAGGAAAGAACAACAGCACTAGGCTGCTGAAGCTTTCATGTTAGAATTACCAAGTGATTAAATCAGGTCTATAAAGGCAAAGGAGTGAAGAACTGCTGGAAAGGCTGCTTGGCTCTAGCTAATATTCTTGTATGCAGCATTTTTACAGCGTGCAAACTATGTGTGAGCCCATTGCCAAGTAACTCTTGGAAGTTTGGATCAAACATTAAATTATTCAGAGGACTGATGAATTCACTGATAGTTCTTGTCACCCACTGAGTAAAGTTAGTCCCTGCAGAGTAGTTATCCTTTGTCCTAGGAAGTTATCAAAGCTGGTCTCTTAAATTTATGGTGGTCAGTGTGCAGGAGAGAAGCAGTGAGGTGGGATGGTTTGAAAGGCTTTTTGGAAGGATGTTCTTGGAGTAATGTCTGTCCTGTCCAGTAGGATCTACCAGTATTAAAACTCCTTCTGAACAAGCTGTTGTGTCAGTATTTTGTTTATCAGTCTTATGCTGACATCTCAATTAGATTTCTGACTAATTGACCATGAGGCCTGAAGCTCTAGTGCTCTAATTTTAGTTGACAGTCTACTCAGTTATACTTTGGCACCTGTTGTTGCCTTCTGCTTGTGGAGCTCTGCCTGGAGATTAGGTCATTAGAACTACTCATTAGCTGTGCCCTGTCCATCAGAACTCCTCTGTGGAGATCAGGCATTAACAAACTGAGGCTCCAGGGTGATGTGCCAAGTATGTGCTCTGGGGCAACCAAATAACACATCAGAGCTGGGTTGCTCATCTCCCAGCTCAGCAATTCCAGTATATCCAGTCCAAGGCCTCTCATTTAAGTAAAGGAGAAATATGGGAAATTTTCCATTGACCTTAAAAACTGGACTGTCTCATTCCCAACAGCCTATTTAAATAGAAGCTACATGACAGGATCAATGGGAATAAAGAAATGTAGGTCTGGACTGCCTAATTTAGCAGTTATCCACCAATGAAGGCCAATATGTCACTGATTTTCAAACTCATTTGATCAAACTCAGAGGATATTGTGGAAGGTAAAAAGGTCCTTAGTTATTTTCCCTCCTTCTGTAGCCCTTCAAAAAAGAAAATTTGGTAACCCTCTTGGTTTGCTTCCCAGGAGAGATCGAATAACATAACTTGAGAGTCTCAAAAGTTCTGTAAGGGGGATCTACATGCAATGAGATCCAGTTCCACCTAAAGCACATGTGCATTTCCCTCCACTTCCCCAGGCTGTGCTGAATCCAGTAAGAGATGTCAGCCACTGTTCATGGGCTTTGTGTATTTTCAGAATGTTCTCCAGACTTTGCCATCTTCTATACCATAACTATTGTTTCTCTTCTTATTTCTTCAGGTGGTAGAAATCCTTTTTAATGCTCTCAACCAGAACCTGGTCCAGTTTGAACTGAAACCTGGTGTTGAAGTGGTTGTGTATGTGACTCAGTTAACTTTAGGTGAGTGTGGAGTCAAAGGCACAGCTGTGGTTCTCCTCAGGCTTCAGACAGCCCCAGGAGAATCAGTCTGTATCAGAGCACTCACAGTTTGGTATGTGGCACTGGGATATGTGCCAATTGAGACATTTTGGTAGAAGCAGGAAGTGTTAAAACCAACCCGTCAGGGGCATCTTCATGCTCCAGTTTGTACAAGTATAGGAAGTACCTTGTAGGAGTTCCCTGTGGCCTAATTAACAAGAGCATTGGTGTTTTTCAAGTGCTTTAGAAAACCAGGTGAATGGTGTTCTATTAAGTCCTTACTGAGCACCTGTGGCATTCAGTGGGACATTACCAAGTTTCATGGATGTTGGATCAAATCCTTATGGGAAAAGGCTTGTTACTGTTATGACCAGCTAGGAAGCTTTAATGGGGCAAAGCACTCATGAAAAGAAGATGTAGGCCTCTCACAAGGAAAATGTGCCTGAATATTGACTTCCAAAAGTTAGAACTTATTTAAATTTTAATGTTACCTGTCTCCATTTTTTCCACAAAGTAATGAAGAATTACTTTAAGCTTTGTCACTCCCCTTACTTTAAACCACCATAGTGTGAAGCTCTCAGATATTGATGAAACAGTGATGGTTATAAAGGAGGTGATGTATTTTTTTTTGCCCTTGCTTTTTTATGACTGCCCTTTGAATTGTGGGATTTGAAATTTGAAATATTTGAAATGTGGGATCTTGTGCAAGTACCCTTGCTGATAGCCTTTCTGAAAGGTTAGGATTCATATTCCACAATAATACACTTCAGCTTCTTCTCAGAGGGCCAAGAGCTGGGCTAAATCAAGGCTTGTGACCTTTCCTACAGCTAATGCCTTTTTACCCTCACTCTCTAGCTGCTCCTTTGGAATGTGAGTCAGTTGCTAATATGAGTAGCCTGAAATTGATTAATTTGCAAAACTGGGAATGAGATACAATGTCTGAGGTCTCCAGGTGGCTGGAATTCTCCAGAATCCGGCTTGGTTCTAGCAAGGCACTGCATTTAACTTAGGTTTTGCAGCTATTCTTGCACCCTCTCCAGTGCAGGTGCTGCATTTGTTTCAAGACCATTCCCATAGTGTTTTGACTTGGATGAAATGACAGTCTTTCCCACAAAGGAGTCACAAGTTATTAGCAGCAGGATACTGACAGGATCAGACTGTTAGGTATGGAAATTTGGCAGTGAAATCAGAACTGACTCTATTTGCATGACTTTGTCCCTCTCTTCAGGGTGACAGAAGAAGAATGGAGAATAGTAAAACACCAAAACCAAATATTTATGCAGAACGAGAAACACTCAGCTGCTACTTATAATCATTTGTGCATCATTAGAGACTTCTCATCAGACACTTGATCTCAGCGCAGTGCTCAGGCCATTAAAATGGTGTGTGCTCTGATGAGCTCTTGGAATAGCTGCATAAACAAGGTATAGGAATATACTGTATTTAGCCCAGGCAAAATGTCAAGGATCAAAATCTCCAAAATATTATAATGTATTGTGTGCTTGAATCCAGGATTATTGCTTCAGGCTCCTCCACATTATGAAAACTGACTCAATTTAAAAGTCTCTGAGGTCCTGTACAAGGGTGGACCTTGAGGCTTGTCAGAAGAGTAGATCCCTGTCACTTGTGAGATAGATGAATATCCTTGGAAGATGGGAGTCGTGCTGTTCGTTGATGCTCTAAGGTATCTTCTGCAAAGGGGAATAGATGTTTGTTAAGCCATGCTCCATAAAATTCATTTCCACTCTAGTACCTGGAAAAACCTGAAAAGTAATAACCCAGAGTGTTAACACAGGAGTGATCAGGCATTCAGCTAAGTGTGCTGTGCCTTCTCACTCAGGGGTGTTAGACTGTGCTGTCTTGGAAAAGGGCCTTGACTTTTGGAGGACAAGAGAACCAATTTGTTTCCTACTGATTGGTCTTGCCAAAACCAGCAGGCACCATGCAGTAGTGTTAAAGCAGAGTGACAGAGTTGAGCTCAACTCTGGGCAGTCAATGGGTTTCCTTGTAATATCCCACAAATGTAATGCTTTGCCTTTCCTCCTGCAGCACCCCTTGTGGATTCCAGCTCGGGTCACAGCAGTTCAGCAATGCTGATGTTGCTGTCAGTGGTGTTTGTGGGCTTGGCTGTCTTTTTAATCTACAAATTCAAGAGGTAAGTTGAAAAACTTTGGAAAGGGAGGAGGAGACTCAGGGTGGTTTACAGGAGTCCTGTGCAGAGCTGTGACTGAGTTGCAAATGTAGAGTGAATCACGCTGGCCTCAGGCTTAGATGAATGTAGTTCCCTATCTCTCATACTTAGAGAAAAAACCATCCACTGACATTTCACCACAAAGTTGGTGCTCCAAAACTTCACCAAGAGCTCAGAAATCATCTTCTGCTACAGCAGACATGTTTAAACCACAGACCAGAAATGGGAACCTTTGTGCTCACTCAGTGCTGAGATACACAAAAGAAGCTTAGTCAAAAAGCACATGATGGATGACTTCACACAGTTCATTCCCACCTGGCCAGCAGCCTTAGTGCAGCAGCATCTCATTTGTATCTTGCAATGTGAATAGGTTAGTCTTGCAGAGGAACAGGTGTGATTATGTTAAAGGTGGGAGACTCAAAGCCAGAAAATTTTGCGTAAAGCATAAAAATGCCTTTGGGAATATGTGCTGAGATTTACCTTGACAGATGTTAATATAAACCTTTTGCTTCCAGACAGCAGGCAGGACCAGGGCTGGCCCATGGCACTTGGCTGCTGCAAGCTGTGAAACAAAATATGTGATAAGAATGGCTTGTTTGCTGAAGGTCTGCTTTATGAGAATATATTTTAGGCAGGTGGAGCTCCTTAGGAGAAACTTTGCATTCAGTACAGTACTTGCAGTATAAAATGGTCTGCATGCCTAGATCCTGACCAGTGGCAAAATATTGTATTAAAAACATAAGCTGAGTCTGACTTAAAAATAAATAAATAAAGAAAAATTTCTGGACATAGTAGCTTGTCTAAATGAAAATCTAGAGCTTTTCCTGTCCAGATTCCAGCTGGATGTTTCTTTCTCCATCTTTTCTGCACCCCAGGATAAGGCTAGCATTCTCTAGGGATACAAACAATACTCAAAATTAAATTATATGATAAGACAGGCATCTATCCTAGTCTCCAGGTTTAAAGTTTCCCTCCTTGCTAACATCTTGCATTAACCATTGTCCTAATCAGTGAGTGGCACTTCTTGTAGAGCTTGGTCCTGTGCATACTGATAACTGGTATCAAGCCCCCACTGCCTCTCCTGGCTTAGGACAATTTCCAGGGAAAGCATTTGTGTGACTCTACTCAGATGCAGATTTCAAGGTCTTCAGCATGACCTCATTATTGCAGCTTCTGTGAGGTGGAATTCCCAGGGGAATGGCTCTGTTTAAGGCATCAGTTTGATAGTGTGCTGGGGAGGCAGCTGATGGTTACTCTCACACCCAGATGTTGGATGAGGAAGGCAAAGAAGCCTTTCTGGGAGATGTGACAGGATGTAGGTGCAACCCTGTGTAAGACATGCTTTCCCTTGTGCCATGGTGAGATGATTTCCTAGGTTTGGCCTCATGTCCTTGGCCCTGTGGTCAGCAGTTACCAGGAAGAAGGGTCTGTATCTTCCAGCTGCCACGGAACAGTGAGGACCTTGCTAATGCACTTTGCTTTGGCAGTCTCCAGGTCATGTTCTGCTACTGCAGCTCATAAAACTGACTCTTGTACTACTTAAGCACCCTGAGCTTTTGGCTATGGCAGCCATCAGCCTTCTATTGTGCTCCAGGGCTGTGGAGACCCTGCCTTGTTAAAATCTGTCTGAAAGTTGATTGTATTACAGATTGGGAGTGAGGAGGAAGGTGGTTAAAGCATCAGCTTTGCTTAGCCCAAAGGCTTATTAACTGGCTGTCCTGTCTTATCCATCTGTCCCAAAGGGGAAAAACCCAGATCAAATTGACAAAGTTTAGGATAAGTCATATACACAGAGTGTTCTCAAGTTGATTTTTCAGGACAAAAAGCAACTTTCCAGCTCTGTCTAAAACCCCAGGCTCAATGGAGCAGAAGTGAGAGCATGCAATGATTCTTAATGAAAAAAGGGGAGCAAACCCAGAAGCTTTCCTGTAGCTCTCAGGGATCCAGAGGTCCATTAGCCATGTGTACTTCTTTGATTAATGGTGGTCCCAGCCTGAATACAGAACTTCTGTTCACAGGGAAAGGTTATGGGGCAGCATAGGCTGACATGATTTTTTAATTCTACAAATTCCTGGATTTGGTGCTTTGCTGGTTTGCACACAGACTCCTTATTATGAGTCCATCAATTTATAGGCTCAGCAGGCATGTTAAACACTGCTGCCAGAGATCCCGGTGGAAAAGGAAGGAAGAGGGGAAAAGTATGGAAATATTCTGTTAAAAAGTTGTTTCTTTTCTGGAAGGCTGAGCATGTATCAGTCAATACTGTGTGTGAGGGCAGAGCAGTGGTGGGGCTATGGGGCAGTCCATGTGTGTGTCCTGGGACAGCAGAGCAGGAGTGTGTGCTTGTGTGTGCTCAGAGTGATGTGGTTGTGGCCACCTGTGTCTGTGCTGGGAGGCACAGCAGGATTAGGTATTTGGATAAGGATTCACATATGTACAGTGAATCATCATCTCCGTTTCTTTTTTCCCTAACTCTCTGAAGTACCTGGAGGGCTCTCTGCCTCACAGTTGAAAAGAGCTTTTCTCACCTTTCCACTCAAAGTTCGGGGATGATCACTGCCCTGCTGTTGCATTGTTTGGAAGCAAAACGGAGTCTTCCAGTATCTCCAGGCATGTTCTCGTGCCTTTAATATGTCTCCAGACAAATTCTGGGCACTTAGATCTTATGGGAATGCATTAGTTCTCTCTCATTCCCTGTGCAGTTCCTATATCTTCTGGTGGCATGTAAGGCATATTTAAACATTAGAAGGTAGGAGAAGGGGAGAAGATCATGAGATTTGTCAGCTGCTTCTGAACATCCCAAATATGTCCTGGCTTGCTGCTGGTAAAGAACAGAATGCCAAGTCAAGCCAATAGCACAAGTTGGTTGAGGCCAGAACTTCACTGGAGTAAAATCAGCATTGATCTATTGAATTCATGAGAGCTGAGGCAATTTCCACTGCTTTCAGTCTCTGACATATCCAACAGCAGATCAGCATAAAGACATGGCATTTTATATTACTTCTTTTGAACACATCTTCTTTCTCTCCTGTGCACTTTAAGGAACTGAAAATATGCTCCAAATTTTCCTTATTGGAGCAGTGTAAACTGCATGGCACAAAGACTTTCTGAGAGCATTAGGAAAAACAGTCAGCTTCCAACAGGCAATGCAGATAATCTTGGAAACCCCCATGATGCTTAACACACTCCTTTTCAGTTCTCTCATTTTAAAATTGCACTCCTCCAGGGATTATTACTTGTCTGTCTAGTCCTGTATAACTATCTGTCTACCTAACTGACTCTCAAGGATATCATTCTAGCAGGCCAGGTAACTTCACTTGGGAGAAGGAGGAAGAAATAATCCCTTCACTTCCTTGGTTTCCTGAGTAGCAAGGATAAATAAGTCCCTGCAAACTTGCATGATCCATAGCATGACAAACTGTTTTTTGTAATGGAATGGTAACAAATAGACTTTGGATGTGTGTTATGAGGTCCAAATCCTTTCTGCACTCTGAGGCAGGAACAATTCTTCATAACTTTTTCAGATGAGGCAATTTCTTCTGAGTCACTGTGGGCCGGTCAGCAGCAACAAGCCCAGCAAATTTTGCTCAGTTGACACTAGTGCCAAATTGATTTTTACTTTTGGTTTCCAATGCACCACTGATCATATAATAAATACTGACAGAGTTGAAAATTGTAGCTGATTATAGTAAGTTGATTGCTGCTCTCTGAGCTGAGTGCAGTGTCCACTGTGTGCATGGCTTCTTTTGACTTCTCATTTAAAAGGGCAGAACACTGGACTTTGGGGCTGGGGGAGCCTTTGTGCACAGGATATGAAGACAATGGCCTGAGATTTGGAGTACCTTTAGGCTGTTATTGGAATTAGGGGGTGCTAAGAGCACTTTCAGAGATTAACATCTCTGTGGTACTTTCACCATTCAGAGAGCTCACACTTTGCATCACTGCCAGTGCTGCATTTCTGGGATTGGTCACAGCTTAGTTTGTCCCATTAATAAATGACATGCTGAGGAGATCCCTCTGTTACAAAACATAACCTCTCATTTTCCTTTCCAATGCAGGAAAATCCCTTGGATTAACATCTATGCCCAAGTTCAGCATGACAAGGAGCAGGAAATGATTGGCTCTGTCAGCCAAAGTGAAAATGCCCCCAAAATCACCCTGAGTGAGTTCACAGACCCTGAGGAGCTGATGGACAAAGAGCTGGACACACGAGTGATGGGTGAGAGACAGCCCTCAGCTGAGCTTTGTTTCACAGCCTGGGTGAAGATCTTGGTCTTTTGGGTATTAGGAGAGGCAGTGACTGTGACCCTGGGTACCAGCAGAGCCCTGAGGCGCTGAGATAGGGAGTAAATCTCTCTCAGCAGCATTGTAATGGATTTTCTCTTACAGCTTTTCAGCTTTTCCCAGGGTAGAAACCTGGAGCCAGCAGTAGGTATAAAGTCAGTAATAGCTGTGGCTCACACCTATTCCTGCTCATGACCCTGCCTCTCCTGTGGAGGGGTGCCAAATTCCCTGCACTCTCAGAAGAATCAGCTGAGCCAAACTTACACTCTTGGTGTGCTATGATGACAAGCAAATATGTCCCTGATAGCTTAATGAGTTTACTGCTGGTCAGCTGAGCTGTAGTAATTGAGTTTTCTGCATGCTCCCTGCTTATTGCAAATATATAAAAGGATGTGTTGCTTTTAAACATCTTTTCTGTCTTTACACTTACACTGCCACATCCTAAGGAGGGGTGAGAAGCAATATAGAACAAACTGTTGAAGTCACTGCACTGATTCTCTTCTCCATTTTCTCCTCCACAGGAAGCATCTCAACAATTGCCAACAGTGAAAGCACAAAGGAAATCCCCAACTGCACTAGTGTTTAATACCGAGAATCCACTTGGTCTACAGCATTTCTGACTTTTTATTTGTAATTATTATTGTTATAATTATTATTATTATTATGAAAAAAGAAAGAGTTATATGTCATTATTATCATTTGGGAGGGGATGGGGTGGGCTTTTTGTGTTTACCAGGGCTGCATTCATAAATAGCAGGGGTTCTTCATATTTAGGAAATACACATCAGGTTAGAAATAAAAAGCAAAGAATGAGTCAAGCATGCAATGAGATTTGAGTGCCAGCCTCCTGTTAAATACAGCACGGGAATTAAGTATTCAAATCTGACAGGTAGGTGTTATACCTCAGGCAACATGTTGTAAGTAAATTGTCCCTTTTCAGCCCTTTCCAAAATAAGTCATGAATCAGCTGCTTCATCCTGCCAGAGGGTTCAGACTGGGTTGTTGGGCCAGGCCCTGCAACATGCCAGCATCCCTCGCTTTCCAGTGACATGCATGTCTCCGCTTTTGCAGGATCTTGCCTCTTCTAATTGCTTTTCATTTCGGTCACCCTCTGGCGCTGTTGGCTGCTGAGAAAGGGAAAAAAATAAAATCAGAGCAAACACACATGTCAGTGTTCCTTGGACTACAGACTGGCTGGAGGGGACAGCACCACAAGCAGTGGAGGAGCAAGCCTGAGTTTATGAGTGCAGCCCGAACCCTGTGCATGTGAATAGCGAGGTTGCCGAAGGCCTACTGTAGATAATTACAATGTACATAGCTTTTTATTTCTTGGGAAATAATTTAATGTTTAGTAAAAGAAGATATGTTTAAAAGAGAACCTGAACCACACACACACACATGCACTCCCACGTGCACACACACCCACACGTACACGCCAGCCAAACAGGGACCCTGGTGAGCACTTGAGTCACACTTTGGTCCCAAGTGTGTTCCAGTTGTCTGTCGTATTTCAATCTGACACTGCTGTCTATAAACAGCATAGTTTATTTCTCTATGTATAACTGCAAGCCTTTTTTTTACATATATATATAAATATATATGGTGTCATTTCCTGTGATGGAACAGAAAAAGGGTATTAGCAGGCTGGACTATGATGAGCCTGTCATGAATATTTTAATGATGTTTAACATCTGTTCATGTCTGTTACTGTTGCCCATGTCTGGGAATGATCTTGGTGGCATCTGTTAGTGAAAATGAGGAAAAGAATACTGAAATTATAACCATCTCTGTGTGGGCAAATATCAGTGGCCTTGCTGTACCAGTACAACCTCAGCTCATCGGTGGGGCAGGTTGCAGTAGATTTATTCCCAGGGGAAGTCATGCTTTTAGTGGTTAAGCTGATGAAGTGAAGTGCTATTTAGGATGTGTAAGAGTAGTAAATTTTGGCTGAACATGATGTAAGCGATTAGGGACTGCTCTTTGGAGAGGGCAGAGGAGGGTCAGACCTGCATTAATGAGCTATGAAAGGTCTTGTGAGTGCTGCACAATGGCAGCTTCCAATTCAGAATGGAGATTTCTACATGGTGGGTGGGTGTTTTCTGATTTGAACAGGGAGGTTAATGAAGAGAAGGTGTTGAAATTGCTCTTTAGAAATTTTTTTGCTACAGTGAATTGAGGATATGCTTATGAAGAGGTGGGGTTTTGGGGCAAGAGGTTGGCTTAGTGGTGAGTTACTCTTTATCCATTTTTCTTGAGTTGATGATGTCAAAAATGAACCTTATTCTGCAGAGTATTGACTTGTAGGACCCAGCAGGAGGGGAAGGAAGACTGGGGGGTATGTCTGGGTATGTTCTAGTGTTTGTGTGGTAACAGGAGGCAGAAATGAGAGCAGATGTTTGTTATCAATTCTTAGGATCTGGATACAGGACCTCAGTCACCTTTAATACACCTGGGCTGAAATGAGGAGATGGCTGGAATTTAGGTGTTACTTGCTATGTCTCTGCATTGCAACAGGCCAGTGGGCTACAAACCAGCCTCAGCTCCATGTGTTCACTCTGTTAGTGGGCTGGAATGTCTTTCAAAGTTTAAAATCATGATGGCTCTGCAGGTGGAGAGAAAAGTGGTTAAACACAATTTTGCAGAACTCAGGAGGTATTTCAAGATTAAAATTGTAAACCAAAAAAACAAAACAAAACAAAAAACCAACCAAACAAACAAAACAACAACAACAAAAAAAGCCACGAAACAAACAAACAAAAAAAACCACGACAAAACCAGGGAAAAACTGTTTTTTTGAGAAGTACTAAAACTAAATATTCTTAGTTCTTCTCCATTTCAGTCAGGCTTGTGGGCCTTTTCTGTTGATTTAGAAATATTTCTCTTCTGTTTTCCCCCTCCCTTTCCTGCTCTGGTTTCTAATACAAGGTGAAGAGTGATAGCTGTGTTATTCTGTTTAACCTAGGTTTCCATCCATCACAAGTGCATAAACTGTTGCATTACTGTCTCTTCAGTGTTCTACTGAAACACCAAAGTAGTTCACAGTAATGGCCCAGCCTGGTAGCACAAGGCCATAGCTTCCCATTTAGGTACAGATGGGAGGAATGTACATAAACAATGGTCCCATGGGCTTTGAGCTAAATTGTGGGCTGATCTCAGTCTTTGCTGATCATTAGGTACTGCTTTGGTGAGCTGTTACAGAAGGATGAATGTAAAATACTCAGTATTTTCTGTGTTAACTTTTTCCTTTATAAACCACGAGGCAAAGTGAAAACGTTCATTATTGTTTGGAATTTTATAAGTTTTTCATGGGCTTGATCTCATGTCTTTTTAACAAGAAAGACACAATTACAGTTTTCACAATTTCTTTTCTTAATTCTTTTCACTTTTTTTTTTTTACATTTTATTCCTTTGCACTTTTAAAAATTGCTGTTAAATGTCTCAACTGGGAGAAAGTAAGAAGAAAAAAATTGGGAATAAGCTGTTGAAAAAAACAGAAAAAAAAATCACTTCTCAAAAAGAAATTTAATCTCAGTGAAGACTGACAAATTTCTGAATGACGCTTTTGGAGAAACATCCATCTAGAATGTCATTTTCCATCCAAAATGATCCTAAAGTATCCTACAAAGCAAAAAAGAAAAATCCACGAAGCCAAAACCGAGTGTCAGAAAAACCTGAATGATTCTTATGTTCACTCAAACTTCCTCTTCCATGAGACTTGGTGGATGTCACTGCCTCTCAGAGTAGTTTGTCACATGCTGTCAGGCCCAGGGTGTTTGGTCCAGGCACATCTCCAGGGTGTGCATCTATCCATGGGACCTCTGTCAGGTTTGGATTGGGCAGCCAGCCCTGTTCACCTTTTTTTGAACTGAGCTGCAGTGTTAGCTCAGTCTGGAGTATTGGCCACTTTTATTTGTCTGTGTCTTGCTGGGAAATAACAGCTTGGGGTTGCCATTAGGGTTTTTCCCCTGCAAGTTTTACCCGTGAGGAAAATGTAATGGAAATCCTTGAAGCTGTGGATTATTAGTTACCTGAGCAATGAGGGAAAGAGGCAATGGCATCAATGGAGCATAAATAGCTCCCACACTGTAATTATGTAAAAAGAGAAAATGAGAGAGAGAGGCAGAGGGCAAGAGACTGGGTCAGTGCCCTCTATCACTGCCAGCCATTCCCCCATGATGGATTAGCTGTAATTCAGGAATAATGCATGAGATCTGGAGACTAGATGCAGCTTCTGGCTCTGTGTGGCTGACAGTCTGATATAAACCATGAATAGATCCTCTGTTTAGTTTAACCAGTACTCAAGAGCCCTAATCCTAAACCTGGATGGATCAGAGGTGAGACCAGAGTGACAGGGAGCTACAGAGTGTTTCAGGCACAGTTGCCATCAATGAGAGCATGCGCAGGAAGTGTGCATTTTCTTCTGGATGAAACTTTGGTTTCACAGATGTACAAAGATGTCCTGATGTCCTGTTCTCCTCCCTTTCCCTTCAGTCAGCTCTCACACACATTCCAGGTCTAATGAACCAAACCAGAATCCTCACATTCTTTCTGATGTTGTTGGACAGTGCATTAAACCCAAACCACCACTGTGGTTTCAAAGGATTAAATGAGACAGACAATTGCAATACCTGTATTGAACACAGTAATACAACTGCATGAGTCATATATATACATATATATATACTGTTCTTGGTTTTATTGTTCCATTTGAATATTTCTTCTGTAAAAAAAGGCAGTGGTTTTGAAATTGTTGAAAATAAATGTATTTTTGTACATCAGAGTTACCCCTGGCTGCTTTTTCAATCCTTGTTCTTTTTAGATTTCCTTTTGGCAAAGTCTTCTTTCTCTTCTGAATTTCCCTTGCCATATCTACCCCTCCAATTCTGTTGTTCAGGGTCATGCATGCACACAAAGTGTCAATAGAGAAATGTTTTAAGGCAAGATTTTTAAGATAAAAGAGAAAACAATTACTTCTCCTTCCTTCTTAGTACTCCTCTCCAAAAATAATTAAATTCTTACCTTTCCGTTCTACAGGCTGATTGTCTTCGGAGCCTCAGAGGTGAATAGGAGGGGAGAACACTCTGCTTGTGCAAGCACAACCCCATAAATCCCATGCTCTCACCTGTCTGATTTTAGACTGTAAAAGACTGTAAAGTGCTATTGTGACAAAAAATAAGAAAGAAAAAGTTTCTTCACTCCTTAACACAAAAGCCTGCTGAAAAATGGAGAAGAACATGGCAATGTGTCTGTGGATGTGTATCAGCCATCTCGCCCCTGCACGTGTCTGCATGCACAACCCACCCTCCCCCCTTTCCTTTAGGTCTGAGGTCCATAAACCTTAGTTTACCACAGTTGTTTCTGGTTTTCCTTTACGTCAGGAAGCTGAAAAGGTCAGGCAATGCAGGACTGGGTTGGCCATGCCCGAGTGTGATGTGTGAGATGCTTCCAGCATCACAGGAGACCTCTCAGCTTTTGGAATGTTTGTGTCTGCCCCTCTTTACAGCAGTGATAGTGTAACACTTGTGTTCGTGGGATCCTGAACTACAAGTTGTGGACAGAGAAGCACAAATGATGAAATTCCCGTGGCTTAACAAGCTACCAGTGAGACCCAGCACTCAACTGTTCAGAAAGTCAGCTCAGTGCAGCTGTGAAGTCAAGTGCAGGCACTTGAACATCATAGCCTAGAAACACGAGCAGTAGCTCAGTCTTTGCCTGAATCCAGCTGTTTTTTCTGTGATGGATGGACCTCTTATTCCCTTTATTAAGGGCAGTGTAAGCATTGTTTACTACATGATGAAATTGCCATGGTAGTGCCAGGTACCCCTCTGTCAGAGAATGTGGTGCTGCTCAGGAAAATGCATCATAACCACTTCTGGGGTGGCACCACACACTTCAACAGGCTGAGGCAGTGCTTAGCTGACTTTGCCTTCTGCCTGGGTCTTCCTTTTCCCTTGGCTCTGTCCCCAGGGAAGTACTCTGATTATTAAGGACTATCAAAGCACCATTGCATTACTGACATATTATTGTAATACATCACTTGAGTGCTGGTCTGCTGTTGTATATCATGGTGCTACATCAGGGAAATGGCAGGTGACAGGAACCCCAGACCCAGAGACAGATCACTTTTCTAAGCTTTATGGGCTGCTTTTTCCCCCTAAGATGGCAAATAAAGGCAAGGAAAGCAGTATTGGACTGCTGCCATGAAGCTTTCAAAACCCTTAAATATATTTAGCTATACATTTTTCCCTTGACCCTGAAACATTAATTAAACAAATCTGCTGATGTTTCTTTATGAGACCATAGAGATGAGTTTATTTTGGGTCACAGAGGGAAGAACAATTGCTCACTAGGAACTGTTTCATGTGTGTCTGTGTGTGAGCAGAAAAGACTTGTTCTTGCAAAACAAACAATTATTTGTTCCTGAATTTAAAAAAAAATTATTATAGTAGGTCAGTTGACTGTTTTTTAAATGTAGTTGTCCAGGTAGGACAGAAGGCAATTGTGCAGTTGGTATTGGGATTTTACCCTTGATAAATATAAAAAGATTTGTTTTACCAGTGTTTTATGCTGGTTCTACCTGTTCAGGCTCCTGATATCAGTGAATTTTGTCTTGATTTACACCTGTCTGAGCTCTCACATTAAGAGGAGTTATATGCATACTTCAAGGACGGAATAAATCCTTTTTAATGCCTCATTGTGAATGTCAAGCAGTTTTCAGACCAAAATTTAGGGGAGATCATTATACTACTACAAATAGAAAATCACATACAGGGACGTAGTTGGAAGGAAGGAGAAGCATGTTTATTAAATTAAATAGAAATATTATGATGATGTGTGTTTTTAAAATCTCGTGTTGGCTACATGAACCTGGAAGTCAAAAAGGGTAGAAAAACTGGAAGCCAGATGTGAAGCAGAGTGAGGAGGAAGAGAGGTGGGCCAGGCTGGCTAAGATCCTGTGGCTGACCAGGAGGCACAGTGAGAGGCACACTGTTCTTAATCATTTAATGATTTTAGCACAGGAAGTTTCTAAAATCTCAGGCTGGATCAATGGAATCGATAGGAGATGTAGCACATTCAGACCATAGGAGATAGAGCTATCTCTTGATTCCACATCCTGATGCTCAGCATTGAAATGCAAGTGTTAAGCAAGAGATTCCCTACTGAAGTCTCAGAGCTGAGCATGGAGGGGCCTGGTAGAGCAGGGGTAGGTGAGTGAGGGCTCAGGCAAGATTTGTTGGTCAATTTCAAAGCTCAACCCAGGGCTGGGTGTGATTTTATTCCATGGGTTGGGTGGTTGCTGTGAAAAAGAAGTGGCTCCTGGTGTGGATTGTAAGGAAAATGGACCTGAAGAGGTCAGTGGGGAAAGGAGAGGAAGATGGGATGACAAAACACTGTCAGTTCATGGGACTCAATCCTCTTTCATGGATATTAATTTGTCTGTATGCTGGGTGAAGCAATGAGTTAAAATCCTTGTCTGGGAGGGGAGACAAGGCTAGGTCTTACAGGGAGCTGTGTGAATGGGCCATCAAGGACTGACCAAGGCAATTGCCTGGGCTAGGACAAGGGCTGTAGCTACCTGTCCTTGTGTTTTTGAAATGAACATTCCTTGAAGAGACCCCCAGAGAAACCAGGGAGAGTAGAGAAGTTTTAATGAGTATAAGAGAGTGGCGAAAATAAATGTGAGATAGTCTGACAACCAGGATAAGACAAAGTCAACCTGGGAAGCATCTGCTGCTGCTACTTCTGGAAACATTTGATGCACTTACAGTGTCCCAAAATGTACACACCCCTCATTTCACAGTGGTTCTGGGTCTCATGAGAGTCCACGAGGATGGAGAAAGACTGAGACCCAAAACATGCCACACAGAAAGGCTCTTACCTCAGGAGCCCTCCACAGCATGCATGTGCTGAAGTGTCTAAAGCTTATTGCAGGCAAGTTTGAAATCTAAATCCATTTGTGGCTCTGGACCTTAATGCCCGGTAATAACTACACTTGGAATAATCTGAGATATTGTTAGGAATACCTGTGAGACTGTGGTTTTATTGTTTTGGTTTTTTTTTTAACCTGGAAACGTTCCTGTCAGTTCCAGTCTACAGGCTGTTAGAGATCTGAACTGAACTATAAGATGCTGAGGGACTTCCCTCCCCATTATTTTTGTGTAAAACTTCCCTTCCTTTTGTAGGTTATGCAAAAAAGTCTCAGCATAATCTTCAACCCCACTTTCACATACTGCACTTTTGAAACTATGAATAATTTACAATATGGATAATATTTACTGTGTGAACAATTTGTCCATTTCTAAAAGGAAAAGTCACAGAAAGGGCAAGCACACGCAGTCCTGTGGCTTTGGTGCAGGAGAGCCTGGAGATGCTGCTGGCATCAGTGGGCTCTTTTCCTCTGGATCTGTCATTATCTCCTGCAGACCTTGGGGCACACCCTCACTCTGCACAAACACTCACAAGAATGTCACAGCCCCTGTAATTTACCAGCAGAGAAGGGGAATTAAGGAACAGCTGCAAATTACTTATTAATTAAAAATACTTTCAGCAGCCTTGAAACATTTACTGATCCTGAGTAGGAGGAGGGAATTGATCTAACTTATTTATTTATCTGCTCCATTAATGAATTTTTGAAAAAGCTATTTTGAGAACAAGATGCGAAGACAATGCAAAATTTAAGCAAATTAGGGCAGACTGAGAACCAAATTTCTGCACATCAGTCTGGTGGAAGTTTCTGGGCTTAGGAACTCCTAAGTCAGTCCAGGTCTGCTCCATGGGAATGGAGAGCAAGAGAGAACTGAAGAGAACTGAAGAAAAAAGTTCCTTACTTAAGTGGCTGTTTGGACTTAAACCACTAACCTGAGGTCATGCACTTGTTTCTGTTTTGGGCTAAGGTGAAGATCTGCATGCAGTTGAGCTCCATCATTTCTGAATCTTAATTTCTGTTTTTAGCTGCTGCACACCAACCATCTGCAAACTGCACAGGACCTTCCCTACAGACCATCTGGCTTAGGAACTCTGGCTGTTAGAGAGCCTCACAGAGACACCTGGACTGGAAGGTGTGAAGGAGTCTAAGTGGGTGTAAAAGTCTTCAAAGGGATGCTGAGGGTTCACTCTGAGCCCAGAAGGGTGCTAGGGTTTTGGTTTGTTGATTTTCTTTGATGGTAAAACCCTGCCTTTAGTTTTTAAATCATAATTAATAGCTCATCAAGAACATTGGCTTCAGAAGTTATTGCTATGTTTCAACAGATGTTCAACCAGTCAGATTATTTAATTAGCTTCATGCTCTTTAACCTCATAAATCTGTGAAAGCTGTGACAAGGAAAAGGGAAATGAATTCACAAAAATAAATCAATACCCTAGACCTCAATACAGCCTGAAAAGTTTTGATCCAAGCACCACTGAAAAGTTTGGGGAGCAAATTAAATGCTTGTCTTTGGGCTATAAATCACACATGAGCACAGTTTTAGAGGAAAATGCCCTGGATTCTCAGCACAGCACTCTTGGGAAGTGGGAAACCTTGGAAAAGACTTTGTGTGTAGGGAACTGGTTTGGCATTGGAGAGACCTGTATGTGGTCCCTACCTCTGACACTGACTTAAAATGTGACTTTCAGAAATGCTGTTTTTTCCTGTCCTCCTTAAACAGTGGAAATGTTGTCTTAAGCACAGTCCAACCCTAAGGATATTTCCCTAAATCTCTCCAGAGAAGAGGGTCATCACTTAAGACACTATTTAGAAGAAAACCTTCTCTGCCTCCTGTTCAGCAGGATGCCTCAGGAGACTGCTCCCTGATTTCCTTACCTCTGTCACCTCCTTAGCCTGGGCAATAGCAGTGTCACTCCTTCTCTTGTACTAAAAGCCTTTTTGTGTTTGTTTGAAGTGGGTGGATGGATAGATAGCCTAGGAACCTGCCAATGTATCTGCAGAGCCCCAGGCCCACCCCAGCCTGGGAAGGTGGAGCACAAAGTGACAATTTGGTTGCTTCACTCACCAAAGTTCATCTGTAGTACTTGGTGCTATGCAGACAATGAGGTTAGTGCTCAATGGGTGTGAATCTGACCTTGAAAATAACCCTCCCCTGTTCAGTTTCAGGCCATTCAATGAGCAAATCTTTCTCTTGCATGGCAAGAACCAGCCAAGATCCTGGACCAGCAAGTAGACTGGTGCCTCTGCATTTACTGCACTCATACATTGTGTGATTACAGGGGACACAAGCTGGTGAATCAAACCATACAGTGACCCACTTCATCCTCAACCTGCTTGGGAGTAAAGGGTTTTATTCCCACGTGTGGTATTTTAAAATATGTTTCCCTCATCTTCATTTCAGAAAAATACTTTGTTGACTTTTTTGCCCCTCCAGAGACCAACTTCAAACAAGAGATCATTTATAGAGGAAATACTCTGTTCAGTCAGGGCTTGTTTGTACTTGTTGGCTCCAGCAAACCATTTTTTCCTTAATTTTTCCTTCCAGCAATTTCATATAACGTGTCTCACAATATACCTGCCTTCCATAAATCAGAGGGGATGGAAACCTGCACATGGCAGGAATGGATTTGCTCCAGAAACTTCTGAAGGTCAGTTTTGACTTTGCTCTGAGTTCTGTGGAATGGGATTCAGGTCAAGCATGGATAATATAGTCATTTCCTTGAAGCCTGCAATTAAATAGGGTTTTTTGCTGCATGAACCTGGTAACACTTTCTACAGAGCGTGCACCAGTCATTGCTCTGGACTGTGTTTTCTGACTGCAGCACTGCAGTGGGTCTGCTCCTCCTGTAGTTACTGCCACGATAGGAACTAACATCACCAATTGCATTTGTCTATTTTTTATAGTCAGATACTTTCCTATGGCTGTATTATGGTTTGGTTTTCTGGTTAGCTGCTTCCTTTCACCTCCTGCACCACCACCTATGTCTTTGCCCTTTTTACTTGCTTATATCCCTGCTCAGAAATTTCCACCTCTGCAGCCAGTTTAGTGGGGAGCTGAAATTCACCCTTGTTAACTCAAAGGTATGGAGGAGGAGAAATCTGGGTGTTGAGGATGGTCATCTTTTGCATCTTTACTTCATCGCCACAAAATTTAAGTTCAAAACAGTTCAGGCAATGTGACCTCCCTCCTTCTAAGGGTTAAAACCCATCATCTGCTGTGTCTGCCTGCAGGTCAGGGACACCCTTCTGCTGAAAGCATCTTACTCAGGCCAGGCTTTGATGCCACTTGTGAAGAAATGGGAAGGAGTCTTGGCTGGTGCTCAATTTATCTTGTTTCCCTCTTCCCAACCTGTAGGAAAACAAACAAATGATGTTTACATTTGTTGCCTTTGTTGCCTCTCTGTAGAAACTATGCTACCTTTATATAAGTTGGTGTCATCACTTTTTAGCCATGACAGAACTAAGAATGGAATTACAAGGGAAGAAAATGTTTGTAACAGTCACATTTTTGGTTTGATGAAGAATACCTCCCAGGTAAAGGGAGACATTTTTCTCTGATAAATCCCACATTTTGTGCAGAGTATGAACAGGTAGGGCTGAGGTTTTCATGGTAACCCATCTTTAGTACTGTTATTACTGCCAGTACCCAAACAATCTTCTGTTTTCTAACAGTTAAAAAGAAATCATAAAAATATCTTCCAGTACAATCAGGAGGGCTTCTTTTAGAAGCTCTCCTTTTAGAACTTCAATGTATTTAAAAACATTGGGTTTTTTCCTTCCCCTTTCATTTCTTTAGTTTTTTTTTTTTTTTTTTTAATGAAGAATACAACAGGGATTAAAATGAAAAAGGATCTGGAATCATTTTGACTGAGAGGAAAGAAATATTTGTACATTATTCATCGTACTCTCAGTTATTCATCAAAAGTTTCATTCTTCAACTAAAGTCTTTTCCTTATCTTAAAGCCACTGACATGAATATATATCACCAAGTTAAAAAGATTGAATTACACTTCTCCTGCTGCTGCTGAGATTCATGGAAGCTCAAAGCCCAGCCTGGTCCCTAGGTGTACTGAGCCACAACATTTTATGATTTTCGGAGAACAACGCTAACAGGGTTTGTCTCTTCATTGTGATACAGAGATGATTGAAAATGTGCTGCTGTATCTCTTGATAAAAGACCATTGCCAAAAAGGAGAGCAGCTTTGTCATTTGAGAACATTACCCATGGGGTTTAAGAGACCTACTTGACAACAAAAGCTCCAGCAGATTTTTTTTTTTTTTTTAAAGCAATATGTTCTCCATTGCCACCATCAACAGCTTGAACAAGAGATAAGCAGGAGCTGAGATGTGATCCATAAAATCTTCCCTGAGTATGGTGTTGCCCCATAAGTACCAGGGGAACAAGTGACATTTTCTTGCTCTGGTTCTTAGTGCTTGTTCAGAGAGAGAGAGAATCACTCTTGGTTTGTGCTGTTCTTGGTTCAAACACCAGCTCACACTTCCTGTTGTCTGTTCTGTGGGTGCCCAGCTTCGAAATGAGAGGGGTGGAGCAGGGTGCTGCAGGCTCAGTGCAGGGGGACTGACTGCCCACCCAGACTCACTGCTTTTTGAACTTGCAGGGGAGACCTTTGCTGCTACAGTAACACATGGACTGAAAGAAAAAAAAGAAAAAAAAAAAAAAGAAAAGAAAAAGTGTTTTAAAGTGAATTTGGTGTGTCTAGTGTGCACAGGCAAGACATGTTCTTTGCAGGATGTGCTGTGATGTCTTGAGGCAAAGATGTAGGGAGGCTGTACTCCCCAGCCACCTGTGTGATGGAAAACAGCCATTTTTAGGCCCTGCACAGGGTATTGGGTCAGCAGTGAGAGCAAAGCACTCCTGTGGCAGGCAGAGTGAGCTGGCAGCATGCAGGATATGGCACAGCCTTGCTCTGAGTGGTCTCAGCTGTCACCCCTTTCCTTACCACTGCAGTGGAGGAAGGGCTGTCCCTGCTGACCCTGCACCAGGGCATAAACTTGGTGGCATCAACTTCAGACTCACTGAGATGGGACAGTGAGCAGGGCTTGCAGGTGTCCTGGCTTTCCTAGTGGGTCTTGGCTCATTTTACATCTGACACACGGGTTTAACTTTATCCCAATCTTTTTGAAAAGCATCAAAAGAGCCAGTTCACACCAAAGGGCCTCAAATTCATGACAGTCAGGAGAGAAGTGCTGAGGCCCTGTCTCACACCTGTGTCCCAGGTGCTGATGTGGGTGCAAGGGCAGCTGTTAATGTGCCAGTAACAAGGGGCCACATCCAGTCTGCAAAATGCTGCTGTGACCTTCAGCAGGAGGGAACTCAGTGGACAAAAGTCCCCTTGCTCCTTGTAGCCTGTGAAGTGTGAGTTCAGTTTCATGGCAGAGACTCTTAGATACAGACAAAATTTTCACCAGGTTTGTCGTGCATTTCTGGATGCAAGGCATGCAAACAGTGTGCAGGATCACAGCAGCACCAATACCATGCAATAATATCATCTAAGGATGACAAATGCTGTTTCACAGCTATTTGCTTTGCTAGCACTGCAGACCTAGGGCATTTCACTGCAGAACTGGTTCTCTGCACAGCCTCACAGCCCTCCAGCCCTCCTCAGCCACCTGCTCCTGTCATGATCCACAAGGGCATTTTTCTGCCTGTGCCAGTGGCTGGGCATCCACCAATCCCTGTTTTGCTCCATAACAAGGAATGCTTGATGATCTGCACTGAGCCATGTGTCATTCTGCAGCAACACACCTCTGATTGGGAACTGGATCACTGCAATTTGAGAAGGGCTGAGCTCTAGCTTGCCAAGGGCTAGTGGAGATTACTTGGACTGAGGGGAGCCAGGGAGAGGGAAACCATATCTGAAATCTCCACTGAAGTTCAGGAAAACTGGATAAAATAATGATAAAATGGCCAGGAAAAGAAATAGTAACTTGATTATTGTCATTTCAGATTAAATGGAACCATTCTAGTATGGTGATGGAGAGAAATGTATTTTTAGAAAACATAAAGGGCCTTTACACTCTTCCTTGTCCTTGACAATTTAGCAAAGATTGTTTATCTGGTTGCCTCACTCCAACCATAATACTGCAAACTTTTTCCCTCTTGCTGCAGTAAAGTCCGGAAAAGAAGGCTGGGGTTTAAACTCAGCCCACATAGCCCTTGACTTACCTTATTTGAAGAAACAGATTGTGAGAGGCCCAATGAGAAATCACATTTCTGTGATTTGAATACCCTTCCTTCTCCCTAAATTATGAAGTGATGCTGGACAAAAAGTAGCTGAGGCAGTGTGGTTTGCTGTTGTGCTGGTTGAGCAGCAGGGCTGAACCAGGCAGATGACCAATTAGTGAAGGCAAACAGCACAGGAGCAAATTCTTCTGAGCCAGACTGCTGCTCCAAATGAAATGAAGGGGTTTTCGGCCTGTTCCCAAAATTAAATGAGGCTTAAGTTAATCCAGATGTCCTAGCTATGCCCTCAGCATCAGTACCCATGTCCACTATGCCTGTGCTACAGGGTGTTTTTAACAACAGCACAGAGACTATGAGGAATTTGGAGAAGTGTCTGCTTTGTTTTGAGCTCTTAAACCTCTTAATTTCCAAGACCTATGCAAAAGCCTAATGAGGGTTTTAAAGCACAAATAAGAAAATACTGAAAAATCCCACTTGTGCCATTTCTGCTACCAGAAAATGTGCCAGTAGTAGCAGGTTCCTGAGGTAATAAAGAAGGAGGTCACAGCCCATCAGCTCTGGAGCTGCTGGACTGGGAGGATGGTGTAAATCAGTGCAATGCTCTGGTGCCAGTCACTCACACTGAATTCCAGGGAGCTGTACTGGGTTGTACCAGCCCTGGCTCTGACCCCTTGCAGTGCTGGATTGAGATGTGCTAGGCCAAAACTGGGAACAATCTCTTCAGCAGCTGCCCTTATTGCACAGGTTAACTTTTTTGTCTGTTTCCCCCTCCTGAGTTCTGGAGCTCTCTTTCCACATGAGCTGAGCTTCCTTGAAAACAATTATTTAATGGGAACATCTGGTATGTGAATGGAAGGCTTCATCCTCCTTTTCCCTTCAGTAAATGCTCATTGCATACTTTAAAAGTTGATCTTTAGTTTTCCTTCCCCAAGCAGAGGAAAAAATATGGATAATTACTTGACAGAACAGACTGTGCTCTTTAGTTACTCAGCATGTGCAGGTGTAACCTGTGAGCCCTGACTTACGAGCTTTCTCCATAATTAAAAGTTTTCTGCTGTAAACCCTTAGTTTCTGATGAAAATTTAGCAATCTCTCCTATTGGTCAACTAGTGCAGATTAGATATTACATGTGCACAATACTCCTTGTCATTCAATAACCACAATCCAAGATATTTCTTATTTGAGAGGAAAAATATCTTACAAAAAGAACCCCACAAAATTTTTTGAGTTCATTTACATGTGTGCTGCGTAGAACTGTGGAAAATTTAAAAAGTACATATAACTAGATATAAGAAAATGTATTATTTGCATCCATACTTTTACCTTTCCTTCCCTTCTCTTCCCATTTCCTCTTTGCAATGGAGCTGCTACACAAAGATAACTGTTGCACGGGCTTTTAGAATAACTGGCTTGGCAAACATCTGGTGTTGGTGAATTCATAGGCTCCACAAAGTTTTGTTCATGCACTCTGATGGCTTTTTGGCTAAGCCAGCTTTAGTTGAACTCCTTGCCAGCTGAAAATGATTTACAATTATCTGATGGGAATTGTATAGGCCATATAGAAAAAGTGGATGTGCAAAGTTTTAGGGCAAGATGCTGCATAGTAACACAGTTGCTCTAATATCATTGAGTGAATCATGATGACTCTCAGCAGATTTGTGCTGATTTATGCCATCCCTGGCCCTGACACGAATAGTGTTGGCATGAAAAAGGCTGAGGCTCACCTTCCCTGTGGACTCAGGAGCACCTTAGTGGGGAGCTGGTATCCATTATTTTTTTAGGACAAGCTCATAAACTCTACAGATGAGAGGAGTTTTGCAAATCCCATGGCAAGGAAAATGGATATAGCAGTGGGCAATATCCATCCCTGCTTTGAGTGCCAGGATTCTGGTGTGAATCAGCCTGGTACAGCAGTGGCACTGATTGTACAAATTAAATGATGGGCACTGATTTACCTAAATGCATTGGAGCCTCCAGAAAAGACAAAAGAGCATTGTATTTTTGGGATTGAAGCACTAATTATTTAGGCTAAGAGAAAGCAGGGCAGACATATGGCATGCAGAAGCAGCTTGGTCTGAGAATCTGAAATAGAAGCCATTAACCATTCTTTTGGAATGATTCAGTGTCAAACAGACAGAAAATGATGCCAAAGCTTAGAAAATGCCATCCTGACCTCTCTGTGTCAGGTAGAATTACCCTTTCCTGCTAGTTTGGGTCAAAACAAACAAGTGAAATGATTTACAATGGCATGAGTCATCAGCCTGTGCCTCATCCACCTGCCCAGGCAACTGTCTGGGAAGCCCTGGCTGAATCCAGGAGCTCTGCAGTTGTTCCAGTTCACTCCCAGTCAAGCCAAGTAAGGTGTACACACCATTTGAAACTGCCTGCACATGCTGGTTGAATGACAAACAGAAAAGCAAACTCCAAATCAGAAAGCAGAGCCTCATTTCCAAAGACTGACAATGCTAGGGCACATGGAGTGCTTGTGAGGAACCCCGCCCTTCACTGCCCTGCAGGCTGCAGTAAGCAGCATCTTGTCTGTCTATTCCTGCTTTATTTTTACCCAGTCTGCATTGCCAAAAAAAAAATAAATTAAAAAATCATATTTTGAATGAAGATGAGAATTTGTTACTTTTAAAATCTACTTTTAATTCCCTGCAGGGAAGCACTGAGCCTCCTATAAAAGACCTCTTGGTGTTTTGGCCTCCAGTTGTCTGAGATACTCAGAAAATCTGTGCCACATCAGCTGGGATCTTTCAAATGACCTCGTGTGGCACCAGGCACAGTCTTCGTAGGACTCATTAAAATATATTCACCTGGTAAATGAGAGTTGGGCTGTCTCGCAAATCCTTCTCTATAATTTGGAGACAATGTGTCCCACTCTCTTGTTTTCTGCCTGACCATGTCTCTTTTGCTGCAACAAGACTCTGTTCTTTGTTTAGGCAGCTTGGTCCCTTTCCTCTTCCCCTCTACTGCTTCTCTTTTAAAAATGCAAACATTCAGCTGCTCATCAGGAGCCTGCTGTTTCCTAGACATTTTGGTATCAGCCTTGTGACACTGGCAATTTGGATCATTTTGCTCTAAGCATATTTCATTGAGCAATTATAGTATCAAGACTGTGTCAGGTGAGCTATACAAATGATACTTTGAATGCCACTTTGGGGGTTTTGCCTGTGTGTGGTGTTGTTTTGGTTTGCTTTTATCGAGCTTCAGTCTCAGCAATAATAGACTGCTCATTTATTCTCTGGGTTTTAACAACCAACATGGTAACTATCAGAAACCACAGTTACACAGTGTTACACAGCTTCATTTATTATTTGAACCACTCCCTCTGAGCTGTGTCATGGAAATGGGCTTAGTGAGTTAAATGCAGGTAAAAGGTGGCCAAAGAGGACTAAAACCAAGATCAGCACTCTCTGTTGTGGTCAGAAACTTATCTTTCAGAATCTATCTTTGATTTAGTGACACCGGTATTTGAAGTAACAGGACTTAATGACAAGAGAGTGGCTGAGTTGCCAAAGGTTTCACCCAGAAAGAGAAAAGAGGGGTCTTCTGACCATAAACACTGGAATCAGTGCTCCCCCAGACTATCCAAACCAGGATTATTCTAAATTATGATTAAAGAACTTGAATTTATTCAAGTTCTTGAATTTACTGAAATTATTCAAGAACTTGAAGCAAAGAGATACAGTCTGTTTTAGAAGTTTCTCTGATGAAAAGGAAAAAGTGGTCTGTAGGGTACATAATATCCTTCTTGGTCTCTTCTTTCACTTTCCCCATTGCTCTGGGCAAACCTATGTTTATCTTTATAGAAATTAACCTTTAGCTGCAAAGAAAAAAATTTCAACCCCCAAAAACCATATGCAAACACTAACTAAATGATTTATTTCCCAAGAGGCTTGTGTACTTTATCTGTGGAGCAACTCTCTACGTACTTCTACTTTCTTGTTTCCCTTTAGGGGGTATTAACTATGTAAACAACTTCAAAACAAAGAGGCAGGATGGTTTCATTAGGGAAAACCATCCCTGCTTCCAAAGGCCTCCTGGGAAGCAGGAGAAGTTCATTAAAGCCAGGGTGATGTAAAGGCTTTGTGTGCATGCAGAAATGGAACCACCATGAAACATTAATGACCTCAATGCATTTGCAAATCTTAAGCTGGAGTAGAATCACACTTCCTCTGGGGACCCAAGTGCACCTCCTTGGATTCTGTTTTTAATGCTAGGGAAAATCTAGCCTTCAAATTTTAATTTCAAGAGCAAAACCACTTTGATGGTGTGAACTGAAGAAGGCAATCAGGCTGGCCCTAGGCCACTGACAGGAAGAAAGTGAGCGTCCTAATTGTCAGCTGCTGCCCTTGCTCCAGTCAGTGGAATTGCCAAGACAGAGCTGCTTAATCCTTATTGCCAAATAAAGGCTCACCCAATTTCTTTTCCTTTTGATTCCCCATGAGCAGAGTCCACTGCTGAATCACTTTTCTTGCTTTGATAAGTAACCACATGCCAGCCATTTATAAAGCACTGAAAAGACATTTGGCAGTGTTATGTCAACGGTAGGCAACTGTTGCAGGCTGTATTAATCCCAGTGGAAATTACTGTATAGGTCTCTCCTGTGAGTTATGATCTCTATTAAAGTTGGGTGACATTTCTCCAAGGAATACTTTGTTCAGCAATGGCAGAAAAAGCAAAATTTCAAATGCATTGAAACCCTGCAGAACAATTTATGCTGAAATCTGCAAACATTATCAATCCAAAGAAAAATATATACTCCTCTCCCCAAGAAATTTAGTTTAGAAATGATGGATCAAGTTTGTTTAAAAGTTGCTATTGAAAAAGGAGAATGAGTCTTTGATGAGAGGTGGTGTCTTCCACAATTTTTGAGTTCTTTTGTCTTCCTTTCCTCTTCTAGCCCAGGATGGAGGGAGCAGCTCTCACCTGGCTGACAAAGCTTTCAGGACTGGAGGATGTGGAGAACCTGTGGAGTGTGCCTCTGATACAGATTGTTTGTGAAGAAGGCATAAGGTGGAGGCTTATCTTTCTCCTCTTTGTTCTTGTTTGCTCTTTTTAGATATGCAGCTGTCTTTTGACCCAAATGACAATGACATTTCTATGATACAACAATTGTCCACTGCCTATGGTGCATGAAGTGTGTTGGGATTGCCTGAGCCAAAGAACTAATGGTTCAGTGCTGTGTCTGATGCTCTTTTGCTGATGCCAAACGAGCTGCTGCTCTTTATTTCAGCCCAGAAGTCGGCCAAGAACACCAGATCCCACCATCAGCAAGATCCTCAAAGCACACACGGTGTGAAGTTCCCACCGTGCTGTGATGCCTGAAATGGCATTGGCTGCTAAGGCCAGGGTGGAGACAAAAAAGTAACTGTGGCTGTGCCCCCTCACCTGTGCAAGCTGTCAGTAACAGGCAAGGACATTAAATGCTCATTACTACCACAGGAGCTGAGCAACCCTTGCAATCAGCTGTGTGCATGCAGAGGGAACCTGGGGGGGTATCTTTGCACTGGCAATCATTCTGAGCTCTACTTTACTCTTAATTCTTTGTCCAGACCCAATATTAAGAATAAGAATTCCCCTCTTAAAAAAACCTAGCATGGGTGACATTCAAGCTAATTCCACAGAAAGTGCATTTTAAGTTTTCAGTTACTTTTTGCCATAAAAAGAATGAAATGATAAGAGTACCCTTACGTTTGTAGACACGTGATGTGGTGCATTTCCTGTTTATCTGAAGGACAAGTTCTTGTACGAAGCAAGGCTTTTATTCAGGTTTTAAACTTTAATGTTGGTTAAAAAGTAATAATGCATCTATGAGGCATGGTTACAGAGGTAAATATTTAAAGGAATTGCACAAATCTGCCTTGTATCAGGGGCAAGGTTTTGAGAGGTATGCTTCCAAATTTGGAAAGGGAGCATTTTTATCTTTTGTGCAGTGGATCAAACATCAGTCCATCCTTCTCTGCCCTTTCCCGGTCAATGGAGAACCTGAGTGTCTCTGCCAACAGCACAGTGTCATTTTCTTTGTGATCTGTGCATGCCTGGTGCATTGATTTTTTCCATGGCCAAAAGCAGAGCAAGCTCTCTTCTTGGTGGGGAGCTCAGAAAGACGATGTGTAAAGGAGAATAATTGTTTTTAAAAAAGCAGCTTTTCACTGTTCTTGATTCTTGCTGAGGCATACTGTTCTGGAACCATCCTCAGCCTGAGCCTGGCAGCATGTGTGCTATCACCCTCTGGCTAATAACCTAGACTGGAAGTTGGCTGTGGGGTTGTTTTTGGAAGGCTGATACCACATGCAGCTTGTGACACTATTAGTTACTTACTCCCTTAGAGCAGCAGGGGAACATTTGGGTGTCCTGGTGGTGCAAATACATATTATCCTTTAGCTCTCTCAAGCCCTGACTCCATCAGCTGGAATAGACAGAGCTGTAGCTACACATCCTGGAAATCCATTTTACAACATTCCCAGGAGGAGAGACATATCTTTGACTGGATGTGATAATTTTCTCAAGTTTCAAAACTGGAGGCTTGACAGCATCTGTTTCTTAATTCTAACTGAGAAAATCAAGATCTAATATTTATTTATATTTTTATTAATAATGACAGCCAGGTATTTTACTGCTAAATTGGAAAGTACCAGAGGGGGAGCTGGGATGTTTCTCACTGGCTGGGAGTCTGTACCAGTTCCCTGGTACAGTGTGTTCTATAATAGCCCCAAGTTACTATTAAACAGAGCAAGCAGTTGGTATTTTCAAAAACATTTGGTCTTTCTGCTTCTGCAGATCCCAGAACAAGGATGATAAAAGCCCACAGGTATCAAGCCTGGCTCTCCATGTACCCCTCTTGACTTTCAGAGCTGTAGTATCTACTCCAGAAAAAGTCTTTTCTTTCTAAGTGGTGGACACCAAGAAGTCGCCACTTGTAAGAGTTTCTCAGCTTGGCACATTTTGTTAGATGCTCTTTGCAGCCATGACTTGAATAAAAATTCAAGTCCAGTTCTTCCTGAGACAGAATTTTCAATGAAAATAATTACATCAATGATGGTTAAAAGGGACTTGTGGAGGTCTTTGGTCCAGCCTCCCACTCGAAGGACTTTCACCACTGCTAGAGGAGACCAGGTGTGGCTTTAAGTAGCTGAGTCTAGAAAGTTGCCAGAGACAGAGATCCCACACCTTTAGTGATCTGTTCCTGTTCTGAAGCAGCTTCCTTGTGAAAAAAAAAAGCCTGCTGTCCCATCTGGGCTGTCAAAGCTGAAACCTGTGGACATTGCTGCTTGTTTTAGTAACAGAAGCAGCTCTAGCAATCCTTGGTAGGTTTCCTTAAAGCGTTTGTGTCAAATATGGGACATTATTTCTGGACCAGGTGCATTTTGTTGGATTATAGAGCACATTACTCATTCCCAGCTGGATCTGTGAGCACGTTATTGGCAATCCACCCTCTCCTGTAGATCATCAGTACAATGAACAATACAGCAGCTGGTGCCTCTCCAAAATGATTTTTGGTAGAGGGAAAGGAAAACCAGAAATGCAAATCAGACAACTCTCCAGGCTGCTCTGTTGTAAGCCTTGTGGTTTAAGTTCTCCTGCCTTCCTTCTTCCTGCCCACAGTTAATGAAATAGCCAGGCTGGGAAGATAGCAGGAATATTAAAAAAGCCTGTGAACAAGAGCTGTTGCTGCAGCCAGATACCATTTTTGGCCAGAGCCAAGGGAAGGAAATGAATTAAATTGTCTTACCTTGCCCATGGATGCTGCTGCTGCTACTGAACATAGAAACAATCTCAATTCCTGTGGAAGGAGGGAGAGTGAGGAAGTCAACAGGCAAAGGTGACTGAATGGCAACTAGGGGAGGGCAAGAAAGTAACATTTCCCTGTTATAGATCCTAACAGGGATTAGTTTATGGATCTCTCATTCTTTTCACGTTTGGTTCTTTTCATATAAAATCTGGAGACCACAGGCAGACAAAAACTAAACTTGGCAACCTCTCTTCCAAAGCTGCTTCTGGATGGCCCTGATTCCAGTTCTGACAAATGCAGTCATTCCTCACCCTCCCATCCCCAATATCTTCCCCTCATTAATTTTTATTAGTTCTTTTTCTTGTTCCCATGATGCAGCTTTTCTTCCTGTTCAGAGTATGGTGTTTGTGTTCATGCACACCTACAGCTGCTGGACATGATCATAACACTGCCAGACAGGGGAGGGAGACGTGTCTGAAAAACCCAGTGTTCATATTCACATATTTAAAGCCTTTAAAAAATAATGTGGATAGGTGACTGGAAACGTGTTTTGATGGCAAAGGTAATAATGAAATTAAAACATTCTGCCTATAAGGGAAACCTATTAAAGAACAGTGTGTAACTGCAACAACTGGGACCTAAAACTGGGAACTGCTGTCATTAGGCAAGTCCCAGGGATATGCTGGAAAGGGATCTCTCTGGTCCAGAAGAGGGATCTACTCTTTCTGCTGGGGGTATTTTGAAGATGTGGAAACAGACAAGGAATACCAGTACTCCAAACTTTTCATGATAAGAGGCAACAGGCACAAAATGGAACAGAGGAAGTTCCACCTGAGTGTGAGGAAGAACTTTTTTCTTTGAGGGTGACAGAACACTGGAACAGGCTGCTCAGAGACATCGTGGAATCTTTTCCTCTGGAGATGTTCAGCAGTGTCCTGAACATGATCCTGTGCAATCTGCTCTGGGTAGGCCTGCTTTAGCAGTGAAGCTGGACTAGATGGTCTCCAGAGGTCCCTCCTAACCACAACCATTCCGTGATTCTGTGGCACCAGAAAATTTCCAGCGGCATACACATTTCCACATTCCTGTGCTTGGCAGCAGATCTGAGTCCACATTTTCAGAACTTTCCAATTTAACACCAACTTCATTTGCCTTTCCTTTGCAGTCAGAAAAAGACCACAATAATCTGGAATAGATTGTTCTGTTCCCAGCAAGGATATGAAAAAGCCCTTGTTCAGAATTGCTATTCCTTTAGCTTTCTCTGAAACCCTAGTACCATTTTGTGCATTCATTAGTTCTTATTTTTAAGAAAAAAAAACCACTCAAAATGTAATTTAATTAATAATAACACTGTGATTAAATTTGGCCTTTCACTTTCCTTCAGAGTCAACCTCCTCAATTCCATCTCCCCAGTGCCTCTCTCTGTAGTATCGATTCAGTACTGTTAACCTTTCTTTATTACTTGTTTATGTTCCCCCATCAGTTTAAAAACATCAATAAGAGGCTTTTTAAAAAGGACAGAAGCAACAAATAGAGAGACATTGAGGAAAGGTCAGGGATGCAGAAGAAGGCAGTGCCTGCTTGGTGGAAGGAGCAAACAGACAGTACAGAAAGGTTAGTGGTCCTGCTGCTGAAGTGAAGGAAGGATTTGCTTATTCTACAGAAATGTCTGCTACTGGTGTAGCTTTAGCAGCAGATACAAACATCTGCTCAAGCCCAGTCTGAGCTTCAGGGTACTGGGGAGGGCTGGACATAACCTCAGGAATGTGGCTGAGGTGGTCTGCAGGATCTTTCCCTTCAGGGATCAGGAAGCTTTAGGTGTGTTGAGTTGATTCCACTTTCTGTTTGAGCATAAACCCAGTCTGAGGGCACTCCCTGCTCTGCTCAGGGCTGTGCTGGGTGCAGATGTGTTGGTTGGCTTTGGCAAGGACTGTGTCTGTGTCAGTGTGTGGCTGAGGGCATTCAGCCATCAGCGTTTGTATCCTCAGGCCAAGCACCACAAAGGACCCCAAGATAACTTTCTCTGTTTTGGTGAATTAGGAAAGCACCCCAGCTCAGAGGAACTGGCCCAGGATCCTCTGCCTCCTCCTCCTCCTCTTCTTGGCCCATATAGCTGTGCTCTGGGTAGCTTGGAGTTCACTCCCAGATCAAATCCTCTCCTGAACCATGCTAGTCCTTTTGCTTTGAAAGGAACAAAGGATTGAGCCATTATAGCAGTAAACTTTGCAATTACTTCAGGGGAAATGTAAATCCTGCTCAAAGGTCTCCAACAGCAGGAAAAACCCATTAAGACCTTCCCATTCTTGGCTCCCCAAAAACATCAGGGCAGCTGGAGAGTAGAAGGTTGGTGTGGTGGAGGAGGGGAAGAGGCACCTTTTCCACCCCCAGCTCTCTGAAGTCTTAAATATTCCTGGCACTTAAAACCCAGGTGGTTCTCACTGCTTGCTCTGGTGTTACCACTGCCAGTAGCAGACCATGCCACTCCTCTGTCTTCAAGAATGGCTTAAATTTTTTCCGCTCTCTGGAAACTCTGTCTTATACTGGAGAAGATTTTTCCAGTGAAATTGTAAGAAAATACTATTTTTTGTCCTTTTCATGGTTTAAAAGCTGTAATACCTGTAGCTTCCAGAAAACAGTCTCTTGCCCTGAAGACTCCCCTTCTTTTGCAGTCCAGTACAGGAACAATGCAGGAAATGTTGTCCAACATGGAGAAGACCTCCATTCCACGCATTTATAGTGTTCTCCAAAATGAGGATACAAAAGTCATCTCAGTTATTAAAGATACATTTCTCATGACCTTTTAGGAACAGATGTAGTTACATATGACATGTATTCAACTCAAGTAACGTCTTTCCTGTTTTGAGAGGTGGCCTTGTGGTTACAGAGGTTCTTGTAGTTTTGCTCTGAAATGCAAAGGGGATCAGCTAGCAGTCCTCAACACAATTTGTAGTATTGATGTGGGGGAAAAAACCAAACCAACATCAGACTAGGAATAAAACAGTATTTTAAATCCTTATGGTAGGTACAATGTAGTCAGGATATTGAATCCTTATTTCTTCTGCAAACAGATGATGCATGCTGATGAGTATCATGCATTTTCTCATAGAGTAACATTAATTACCTACTTGGAAGTTCACCTAACAGAACAATTTTCAGTCAAACTTCATGAAAAGACCTTTCCTCTCACCTTATTCTTCAGTCTTAGGGTGAGTTCTTTACTGAGCACAGTGTGGCTATTTGTACAGAAAGAAAGACTCTTTGCATTAAGTTGTGTAAAAGGCTTCAATTTTTCTGAGATACCTTCCCATCTGTAAAAAGCATGGCTGGTCTTGGGCTGTTTGGTTGCCCCATGAGATCATTGTTCTTGACATTTATCTCCTTAAGGCTCCACTTCCACCCCAAGGAGGAAAGCCTTGGGAGTTTAAGTGTTGTTCATTCCTAATGTTCAACATTCACCTAATATTATGGAAAGGCAAGGGATAGAATAGATTTCTCCTTTTGACTGCCCAGTAACCTGAAGGCATTTACAGGCAGTCAGTAAAAGTTTGTTAAAGCTTTCATTCTTTTCTTTTGAAGTTCTGTATTCTGTTACATGATGGATATTTTAGCCTTACCCATATTACTTTTCTGCTAGTCTACAATAATTCTATTTTGTGAACAGTAAAACAGTAAGTGGCTTATCTGTCTCAGAGGCAGAGGTGACACTCCTTGCTCTTCATCACGAGAAGTTTCACTTGCAAATCACACTTCTGGGTGACAGAAAGTGGAAAAGCCAACAGAAAGAGAGCAAACTGTGTGAGTCCATCTCAGGGAAACCACTCTTGTCTCCTTTCTTCATTTGGGGAATGTGCAGTTGCAGGATGAACTCAGTATAATCTCTGCTATGGCATTTGTAAATAAAATCATTGAGGAACAGTCACTCTGTGCTGTGAAGAGCACAGTCACACTTTCAGGGTTGCCAGTTGTACAAATGGAAATGGAAAGAAGGAGAGTATCCCTGGGCCATGTTATAAGGAGATGACCATGCAATAAGGTCGTTTGATTCAACATAGGGTCTGGATCACAGTGTCTGTCTTTTGTTGTTAGGATGTGATTCCATGAATCAGAGTGAAGTGACAAAAAAAA
>VZTR01029537.1:30633-56696 GCA_013400775.1 Chaetops frenatus | reverse complement strand
GGTTCTAGTTCTAGTTTTGTTCTAGAAGAAGCTGGAGCCAAACTGTATTACTGTATTTCCAATAGTATTGCAAGAACATGAGTAAAATCCTTTCTGTTGCAAGTTTTTCTCAGCTAAATCAGGATGTCTATGTCCTGTTTTACCCTGGTTACTCCTCATAACTTTCCTGAAAACACTGAGGTAAGAGTTTTCTGTAGCAGCACACTTCCCTAGCCAAGAGCATGGTATGTGCAAGAGAAAAGAGCTTCTGCCTGAGTGACCTTCCTCCATACTCCTTATTCTCTTATTTGGAAATGAGTTTGTCACCCAGTCAGAGAATAAAAAGGAAGTCTGAATCAACAATGAATGATGAGTGGAACATACACATCTCTTACACCCAGACAGTTATGTGACAATTCCAGTCCTTGGTGACAGTGATTTAAGAACCAACTGATTATAATAGATAGGAAGTAAATCTTCATTTACAAAACAAAACAAAATATAATAACAAAAGCTCTCCTTCCTGGTGATTCTGAAGATCTGCAAGTGTTTAATCTCCAGGAGAAGAGATGGGAGGATAAATGTTTTGCTCAGAGAGATGGTGGAATAAATGGTTAAAGACAGTGTGAGAAAACTCATTTCAGCAGCAGAGAGAAATGATGGCTGAGCCTTTCTAGTCAGTGGTTAGCAGTGATTCATAGGGATCTAAGTATCTTCCTCTTGAGGTAACTCTTTACACCAGGGAAGCCAAGACATCAACAGTCAGGCTGGGTTAACTGAGGGGATTAAGAATCACTTTCTTCAGGTATTATTAGGGAAGAGGTTTTTGCCTTTTTTAAAAAAAACAGTGGCTCTGCCTTTCTTAGATCCCTGGTGCAGTTAGATGGATAGGTTCAAGCTGAACACATTTCACTTGTGCAAATGATAACCCAGCAGAGAGATCCAGGCTATTGGAAGCAAGACATCTCTAGGAGTAGAAGCAATATCAAGAACAATGCTTTTCAGTAATCAAACAACTAACACTGTAAGAAATCCTCAGAGGAGAAGTTGCAGAATATAGTTTGTAAACTGTTCTAGCAGACAAGACTCTATTACAAATGAAAGCCAATCCCTGATCTTACCTATTAGCAATGGATCAAAATTCTAACTTTCAAAATCAATGCTCATGATCTTAAGAATAGTAAGATCAGACAAATCAAAATTTGGAAGAAAAGAAAAGGTAAAAATACTAGGAGTGTGATGGAGCATTAGAGGACCACATTAAGAAGGAACATGTGGATCCATTGTTGTAGATGCCTTCTCATCAAGGCTGTGTTTGTAGAAGATATGCTGGTCCAAGAGTATATTTTTGGTTGGTTAATTAGCTATCAATTAGTAATATCAATGAAATGGCACAATTTTATATTCAAGCCAACCTGAAAAGGTCCTTCTGAATGTGGAGAACTAGTCAGTGAGGAAATCATTGAGCACAAGGAGTGACATGAAAGTGGAGTCCAGGCTCTTGGCTCAACTCTGAGGAACTCAATGCCTAACTGGCTCATGGTTCCTTAATGAAGCACTTTTAGCCCCTCAGACATATCCTCATTGGGCTCAGTGCAGCCTGTAAATACAGATAGAATTGTTTTCAACCTGGGACTCTGCATAGCATTTTCAAGAAAGGATCCAACTGATACACAATGAAGTAATTTTCTGTAATTATGATTATGTACTGTTCATAATTCGTCCAACCAAAGGAAAGAAAGTAACCAAGGAATTTTTATGAAATCAAGTAAGTGGAAAAGAAAAAGCGAAGATGGATAATGAAATGCTGTAAATATCAAGAGTTTAATTTATGTGAACTGTGCTGCAGGATAGACTGAACTTTTATGGGTGGGCAGAGGATAACCTGCCTTGGTTACAATCTACCTCCTTCTTCCCTTGAAGGACAACTGATCTCAGCCAGTAGAGATTTGATTGAAGGTATAAATATTTGAAAAATCAGGTGTGAATTAGGAACTTGGAAGAAAATTTTCTTCTCTCTCATTACATCGTGTGATGGAGGACACTTGAAGAACATGAAGGTCATTTTTGACCAGAAAACTCAAGTGATGGGCAGTCTTAAATTCTTCTACTGCAAGGTATTTATGCATTTAACTTCTTCAAGGACACTGTGAGGATTGTCAAACATTGAAACAGGTTGTCCTGAGAGGTTGTAGAGGCTCCAGGCTCCATCCATGGTGATGAGCAGGTCCTGGGTAAGCTGCTCCAGCTGACCCTGCTTTGGGAAGGAGGTTTGGACTAGCCTACACTGAGAAGCCTGGGGAAGTTGGGCTGTGATATTTGATACTTAGTCAGGCAATTTGCTTGCTCACAAATACATGGTCTGAATGACTAAACAAACAGTAATTCTAAGAGAAGGAAAAACTAATGGAAATCTGACAAGAAAAATAACTGGATTAACTATAACAAACTCCTAGATTTCAGCTACACTGACAATGAGTAACTGTCCTTTCCTTTGCATAGTCAACTCTTCATCCACTTAAAGTGTAAAATAATCCTTTATCAGAGGTTATGATTTTAAGTTTCTCTGGATAACAAGACCTGATTTAAGCTGGTCTAAACTGTTGCCTGGTTTAGTTTTTGCTAGCTGCTCCTTGCTTCACCAGACTTCATCAGTCTTAGCTATGCTTTGCTCCATTTCTTGGACTCACTATATTGTCCACCTGTTTCTCTGTTTTGCTGCCAGATTTTGCTACTTTTACTCCTGTGAGAGAGTAGAGAAGAATGCACAAGTATCAACTCAGCTCACAGAAAATTAGGAAGTAGCTTTTTCTGTTCATACAGGTGCAAAATCTCTTCCTTCTCCATGTCCCATCTGTAGCCTTTGAACTACATTGCTAGGAGGGACTGTCTAAAATTAATGGGATGCCCAGACATAGCTAATTAGCTTTAATTTTTGTACACTACTGTTAACACAAACTTCTCCTCCTTTACTATGTAATTTCTAATTTTTAAATTATAACACAAGAGCACAGAGCAGCCATATTTCAGGCAGTTTTTCCCTTCCACGCATTCTTATTCTTATTCTTATTCTTATTCTTATTCTTATTCTTATTCTTATTCTTATTCTTATTCTTATTCTTATTCTTATTCTCTTATTCACATTCTTATTCTTTCTTCTTTTTCCACCACGTGCCTACTGCATAGTCCTCTCTTTGTTGGTGTGGGGGGGTTTTTTTGTTTGTTTATTTTTGGATTTTGGGGGTGTTTTTTTGTTGTTGTTGTTCTTGTTGGTTTTGGGGATTTTTTTTGCATATTGATTTTTTTTTGTTAGCTTTTTTTACTGTATTTCTTCCTTCTGAAGTTCATGGGTGAGAATGAGATCTAGGAATCTTGCCTTCATACAAGTCTTGGCTCCTACCTTTTCTGCACATCTAAACTTTCAGCTAGAAGTGATCAGAAACAGATGATGGGCAGATTCACTTTTATCAGAACTCTCTGTCTAAGCCATTTCCAGTTCCCACAAACAGATTGTACCAGAAAATTGGGACCTCAGTGGAAAAATGAAGTTTGAAATAAACTCCTTTTCCTTTCAATATCTGCTTGAGAGAGAAGCAATGCCTCATATTCAGCTGTACCATAATTCCTGAAATACTCTGGAGTGCTTTTCCTTTAGGAAGGAATATGTAATTGTATATAATGGTATTAGCTGTTAATCCTTGCTATAATATTTATGTTTTAGGACAACTGGTGTCACTGTACAGTCCTTATGTGTACACACAGTAAAAGAAAATCCCTATCTCAAACACCATACAGTTCAAACTGACAAGGCAGAAAAAGGCACAAAGAGACTCTCATGATCCTCATCTTAGAGCTAAACATTCAAACCTTGGGGACATTAGAGAAATATTTTGTTGTCATAAAGTGGTTTTCTGCTGAACAGGGAGATGGATGGAATCTCTGGTTCATGTTTAACAACAATTAAATCAGTTTGGAAAAATTATTTGAAGAAACACAATCCAACAGTGAGTGGTCTCCTGGATTCAACTCATTCAGTATTGTAGGACAAGATGCCAGAAAGAAGAATTACGTGAGTATGACACACAAAAAAATATCTGCTATTAGGATTGTATGATAATGTTCAATTTGATTTAGCTCTCAAATTAGAAAGTTAGAAATGAGGAAATATATATTGGAAAACCTGTGATAAACTGCTACAAATATGTTTTTGAGATGTACATCTGAATGTGTTTGATGAAAGGATCTTGATGACTCTTTTGTTGGGGTATGTTACCTATCTGACACATTCAACAATCAACCTCCCTGCAGGGAATGCTTGCCTGTGAAGATAACTTCCTCTGGAATCTCAGCAATGAAACCCACTCCCATACACCTCCTGTCTACCACCAACCCTCTCACACTCCCAGACAAGTACTGTTCCTCTACCAGCAGTTTCCACAGCCTGTGAATCAAATGCCTGTGCTGGCTCTTTAAAAAATTCCACTGGATCCAAGTGTCCAGCTGCACTGCTGCACAAAACACAGCTGTACAGCATCCAGAAGCAGCTCAGGTCTCACCCTCCAAGGCAGAGAACACAGCGTGTTTGAAGACCTGAGCTGGGTCTCTATAGAATATTGTCAGGAAAATCCACAAACACCAGAAGTTTACGTCCAAAAAGGAGACAGAGGAGTCCTGCAGCTTGATTCAAATAAAGGGAGAGAGTCCCCTGGGGCACACGCCTGTGAGGTTTTCTCTCTTGAGAATTTGGAGGGCACAGCCTCCTTTTATCCCAAACTGCCCTCTTCCTTTCACTGTTGCTGAGGCACTAGGAAGGTACAGCCTTCCTGAGCTGTCTACCACATATTCCCCCCTTGAACCTTCTGTTTTACCCCAAAGTTCAGAAGAAGTTCAGGCTTGTGCAGACCCTTGTGTCTGTTTCAGGAGCCGAGCTATCTGGGCTCTGCAGCAAACCTGCTGCCCAAAGCCAGCAGAGACATTAAGACCCATTTCTAGGATGATAACACCCACACCTTCACCCATCAAATTGTTTGTCAGGACATCAGCATGAGCTTAGCTCTCAGTATGATACCACAGTTCTTGTGGCCATTGTCATATTGATGACACGAGGTGCTGAGGGCTGTCGGCTCCTGAGGGCAAAGCACCGAGGAGGGAGGGAGGGAGCCTGGCCACCTCCAGCCATTGATGCAGATTGCCTCCTGCCTGCGTGCTTTACAGAGGGCACCATCTCCACTGAAGTGCCAATACTCACAGCTGAGGACTTCCCTGAGCCTCCTCTTCAGCCCCAGGTTTCAGCTCAAAGTGCCTGACATGAGAGGGCCATGCTGCAGCCTGCCAAATTGTTGTTTTGCTGCTAGGATGATGAGAGTGTGCTTCACATGCTCTGAGTAAGCCTGCATAGTGTCAGAAGATTGTCCTGGGTAGAGGAAAGTGAACTTTTTATTTGTTTCCCAGTGAAATTTTCTGACTTCTTTCTACACTTCTGAAGACAAGGCTGCATTGGATCTGAAGGCTCTGCAGCTGAAAAGGTGCAAGTATGCAATCTGTTGTCAGAGCAAAAGAGGAAACAGGAAAGCAGTGTGAATGCTAGGGACTCCCATAGAATCAAACAGCATCGTGGAAGAAAATCCATCAGAACAGTGAATAAAAAATGGCCATTCTTGCCTTAAGTAGTGGCTTAGTGCAGTTTGGGAGAGTGTATCAAGGAAGTACTGCTGCTTGCTTGCCTTGCTGTTATATTCTTCCTAGAGGATCTTCTAAATTCTAATGTTGGAGATGTTAAGATGATGGGATGAAACCTCATGGTGCGGATTTGATGTGGTCCCTAACTAAGATTTCTGCAATTCTACCCCTAATTCTCTTTCAGAACAACAACAGAAAAATAAACAGAGTAATGAATTATCCAGGAAAGCAGAAAAGCTCATGAAAAGCTAAGGCCTCATTACAAAAATAATAATCATAGCAGCAATAAGTGATCGGTCTTGCTCCAAAAATAGTACAGTCTTTTTGAGAGCTTTGACCTTGAATTTTCCTTAGTACTGGTGTAAGTTACTCAAAAGAGCTGTTGTCTTCCATGCCCCACCTGGTACACTTTAAAATGGAGGAGGGGTGTTTTAACAACTGAGAAGCTGCAAAATGTGACATCTTTTCATATCTGTCTCACCACCAAATCACTGTGTGACATAAATAAGACAGGCAGACAACTTTAAAGCTCCTTGGAAGGAGATGTTTAGAGACAGAAATGGTCATGCTTTGCTTGCCAAGTGGGACACAGTGTTTAGAGTGATTCTGTGACCTAAGTATCAGACAGCCATTGCAAAATGCAGAACTGTTTGCAGGATCACCTCATCGTTATGCAGAAAAATTGGTGGTCTTTGCTTTTAGCCAACAGGTTCACGTGCTTAATGCTATGTGGGAGCAAAGGGTTCAAAGCATAATGAGCCAGAGAGAAAAGCAGGGCTTAGATAGGCTTTTAATGGGGAATTATTTAAACCCGTGTTGTTGGAGCGGGTGGGCACAGCTGGTGTGCTTGGCTGCCACTGAGCAGCTTCAGGAGGTGGCCAGGCCTGGCTCCTCTGATGCTCACAGTACACAGCTCCCCACACTTAAAACCCCATGCAAACACATTTGAGTGCACGTGACTTACAGCCATGTCTGAATTTTAAGAGTAGCTTGAAGGAATGAATTTAAATCCACATCCCAAAGGCAAACAATGCCATGAGTTACTGAATTACTCCTGCCCTTTTCCATATATGTATAGCACTGTCTCTACAAACAAATCCCATATGTCCTCTCATCCATGCATCCAGGTGGTGTATTTAACCTGCATCATCCCCAAACCTGCTCTTCACAGCCTTTAATAACCCACCATATGGGTCAGTTTCAGGTGTGGGAATTGTTCCCACTGAGCAGTGTGAATCCTTGAACTCAGGGCTCCTCATTCCTCTTTCCTCTGCTAGAGATCATGCTTACATGCACAGAACAAGTCCCTGTGGGATCAAATCAACACTGCTTTGATGTGACTGGCATTCACAGCTGCTCATCTTGGCTGCAATGGCTTTGGGATGATCACCTTCATAAAGGAGTGTTTTTAAGCACGTACATTTTAAAGTAATTTTAGAAGCAGACTTCAGAAAATTTTAGAAAAGTGGATAGATGGACAGACAGATGGACAGATAGAGGCACAAACAAGAGGTTTGACACAGGGTCGATTATCTGTGGCCCTGGTCAGATAACTCTGGGGATTCCATGAGGTGAATGTTAATGAATCCCTTCCAATGCTGGCACCTGAAAAGGCTTCAAGTCTTTTTGAGGACGTGAAACCACCTACTTCATCTCTCTGTGCTTCAGCTTCCTCAGCTACAATGTATGGATAAAATATCTTTGCCTTTTTCCTAGCTGTGAGAGCACTGTGCCTGAAATCACTTTCTGAGGGCAATATTCTTCACTTGAGTCATGGTGGTCCTTCCAAACTTGTGTTACTTGAGATGCTTTGTGCTGCTGCCAAAAGCAGGACTCTACATTGATGCAGCAGGAGAACAAACCACCTCATCAAAGTTCCCTTACAGACAGAGACCTTAAGCATTGCACTCAGGCCACTTCTGATCCGTGTAACACATTTCTGCCCCGTGGACTAAACCAAACTCTTGCTTAACAGAGACCAGCAAAGCAACTGAGAGATGAAAAGCCACCTCTGATACATGAGGGTTCAAGCAGCAACTGCCTCCAAATTCTAGACTACAGTAAGTAAGGACAGCTCAGTTCAGCAGTGGGACATACACGTGTTTCTCGTCCATTGCTGAGGAAAGTTGTCAGGAATCCATTTTAGGGGAATCTGATTTATTTTTTTTTTTTTTGTCTGTGATTGATTAGCAATCGGCCAACAGATGAGTGGTAGCTTTTTAGGATGTTACCTGAGTTACTTTCTGCTGAAATACAATTCCCAGGCATTTCTCTGTGTCCTCCAGTGTTTCTCTGTGTTTTTTATGTTCGTCCTGTAAAGTAAGATAGAGCTGTACTAGTCCCATTAAGGAGATCAGATAGTACATCTCCATGATCCCCATTAGCATCAGGAGTTGATCTAGGGTAGAAAGGGGCAATTTTCAGCTCTCTTCCTCCACTCCCTCCGCTCCTGCAGACTGCACAGCTCAGTCTGAATTTCAAAGGATTATGGTCTGGAGTCTGCTTTTGATTATAGTGATATAAAGCTGGAGTCCTCTGGCTTTGAGGGACAGGTCTATTGCATTTGCAAACAGACACAGGTTTTCAGAGAGCATTTTTGCTACCAGTCAGATGTGCTGGTGTGCAAACATCCCCCACCCTTCTCCCTGGCCTCCAGCTCCTTCCAATCACTCATACTGAGATTTTATTTATAAATTAATAATGAACAGGGAGAGAGTAAATGATCTGCTGAGGGAACTCAGATGAACCTTGTTAATATTCTGTCTTTTCCCTCAAGTCACAGGGTAGGTGACCACAACCCCACCAGGGAAGTCCTTCCTGCTCTGTTCTTTGCAGAAACAATTATAAAATGCAAATATTGACAGAACACATCAGTATCTCACAATCTTCAATAGTATTTCCCGGACACGGGTTATGTGTAAGAAACAACATCTAATAAGCCTTTTTCTCATTAGACTGGGGTTGCTGTTCAAATAGGGCAGGGCAGGGAGAAGGCTGAAGTGGATGTGCTTTTTCATGAGCCAAAACCCACTGAACAGGAGTCACATCAGACACACCCCAAAAACTTCTTGTTTGCACCCTTAACTGACTGCCAGGGTCACAGCTCTTCTCATGGCAGCTGTCCTGGGAAAGGCTGCCCTCCTTTCACTGGGAAGAGAAAGGCTAAAGAGCTCAAGTTTGGGGGTGTGGAAACAAGGGAACAGTGATGTCTCCTGGTGTCCAGTCCCTTCTTATCATTGTGTCCACAAAAAGAGAAACCACACAGAGCTCTCCTCTGCCTCTCTTTCTCAGGAAACTGGTGCCACCCTGCCTTTATTTCCTTTGTCAAGGCTGGGTTTGAATTAGAGGGACAACCCGTGTAGACCCTGGATTGGGAACAAGACTCTCGAATGAGGTGATGGGTGGTAAATTATCACACAGACATCCTAGGAAAAACCTGATATCACAGTCAGGAAGAGAAAAAAAAAGGATAGCACAGGGGATTCCCAGCCTCTGGGAACACCATTTGGCAAAGGACAATATGAAAAGAGGGAGAGTTTAATGAAGAAGTCAAGCCTGGATTTGCTTGTTTAGCAGCTCTTCCTTTTGGTGGATATGGCAAACCAGGTACATTATCAAGCACCAAGAAAAACTCCAACTTACAAGTTGAATAGGCAAGAATTTATTGAGAGGTATCAATATGTTAGACCAAACAAAACAAGGAAAAAAGAAAAAAAAAGTTAGGTGTTAGAACGTCTTTTTTTTTTTGTGGTTGGATACTGCTAAATGGTTCCTGAGTGGGAAAAATGAAGCTCAAGTCTCAGAAATTCATCCTGATGATGGGACAGTATTTTTGCCTCATGAAGCTGTATCACACTAATTCTATTGTTGCCATACCAATGGGGTTTATGATTTCTGCCTGAATTTTTTTGCTGTTCTCTATTTTTAAAAACCTATTAAAATAACCAGGTTACTTGCACAGAAGCATAGTCTTGCAGTATCACATGGAAAATGAGACTCAAGAGATCTGGATTTGACTACTGATAGTCTCCCTGGACTCCTACATAGGCTTAAGCAGTGGCTCAGGCTGTGGGTGTGGAAGTGGGTTACCTTCATTGCAGGGCAAACTGTCTTCATTAAAAACAAAAAATGCAAAGCCTGCAAACGCACGATACAGGCTTTAACTGTTCTAGTTGTGTCCCAGGAATGACAAACTTACCCCTGGATTAATCTAGGATAAGCATTTCATCATCTAGGACATCTACTTTTTTTCCTAGTTTTTCCTCTTTCAGATACAGTTTTGATATGGCAATTTGTTGGGTTTTATACCCTGTATTTTTTTTCTCAGTTCAGGGGACTCTCTTTCACAGTTCTTCATTATATTATATCTTGAGCTGGGAGGAACCTTTTCAGATGATCAGCTAGAGATTGAATGAATTCAGAAATGTAGGGACTTTGGTGGACCATTTCCATCAAAAAAAGCAAAAAGTGAAAATTAGGTGTCACTGCTGTGCTCAGTCAAAGCTTTTGCAGAGGTTTGATTTCTTCTTCTGGAAACAGAAATGATAGAATTTTTCCTAATTAATCTTTACAATAATCCCAGGAATCAAACCTCTTTTTATAAACTAATAGTTATTCTTTAGTGAAGTGATTCTAATTAGAGGAATAGAAACCCTTTCATCAATCTAAATGGATTGATTATTTTTGCTTTGTTTGGTCAGTGGTGTAAATGCACAAAAGAAAAATCAATTGTTTCTGCCAAGCCTGTGTTTTATGGAGTGAGAGCCTCAACACCTTTTTGTCTTTGTGTCTGCCCCCTCCAGATGCTGTGGTCACAAAAGCATTTCTTTTGGCAGTTGTTTTGATTTCAGCTGGGCTCCTCCCCATTATCTTGTCACCTCTTTCCCACCCTAGGCCATACATTTCTGATCCCACATGGTTCTCTTCACCACAGTACTTTAAGGGGCTATCTAGATCACAGAGCTGAGCTGGTTTAAAATAACCTTCCCTTACCCTTTTTAATAAGATTTAGTTTTAATTGAGATCAGTTCCTTGAGTGAGTGATCAGAGAACAATGTGATCCACCAGATGGTCACATCAAGGCAGCTGAACTGGTGTTTCACCAGTTTACCAGTGGTTTTTGTGTTTTACACAAATGGGAATTAAGCACTCGGAGGAGGTGTTGCTGGAAGAGGGGACTTGCAGTACTGACTGATTTAAGCACTCTGTTATGATGGCCTCAGTCAGAGCTGAGATTGCAAATTCCTTTGGACTCCACTGGTTGTAATCCACTGCTAATGCTGAGGGTTTGTCAATGGAGGATAAGGCTTGCTATGGACTATTAGATAAAGAATTTATCAAGTATTGATTTAACTCCTGCTAGATTATCCAGCATCCCCTCCCCCTTCTGCTGCTTCGGTTTCATTGCTATTCATGTCTGAATAACTGTTAGTAAAAATTAGGGTTGGTAATTTGGGTTTGTAATTGGATCTGATAACTAAATAAGTAGGGGGGGGAAAGAAGGAATAATGTGCTAATTGTGAATAATTACAAGCCCAAATTAACAACTCTATTACCTCTTCTCCAAAACAAACATGCCCCACTTCAACTGAGTTTCAGGAACTAAAAGGTATCTATTGCAGGTTTCCCAAGCAAAACCTAGAAAGAGGGATTATTCTAGAAAGTCCTCAGCATGGAGACCTTTCAGAACTAAATTACTGGACTGGAAAACATTTTTGACCCAGGTTCGTGGCATAGAAGTGGTAGCTCTGGCAAAAGCAGTTTTCAGAGATCAGCAAGAGCTGAGGGACAGAGCACAGGGGCACATTTCTGCATTCCCTGCTGCAACAAGCAAGGAAAGTAGGACAAGCCTGAGGAGTTCCTGTGAGAGTTATAAGCAATTGGAAAATCAAACAAAACTTCTCCCTCTCCTTACAGCTTTCAGTTGCCATCTCAAAGCCCATCTGTCATGCCAAGGAAGTGATTGTGGAAGCAGACCTTACTTTGGCCACATTTTACTTGTCTATCATTTGACACATGGCCTCCTGGCAAATTGCCTTGCACACAATTATTAACACGTTGATTGACTGAGGAGAAGGTTGGCCTGTATTTGGGGTGGGCCAACCACCCCAAAATATCTAGGCTTATTTTCCAGCAGACTTTCTATGTCACCATGGTTTTATCACCAACAAGCAGCCTTGTTGCTACAGCCCCAATCAGCATGGTTGGCAAGTTGCCTGTGCCCACTGGACAAATGGAAAAATATTTTTGTCCTTCTGTTGAATCACAGTTATGGGAACCTCATTTTGTATTGCAGCTCTTTTGTGGTTCATAAAATGGAGACTACTCTCATGGCTCTATGTGTCACTTAGGGACAGAGCTGTGACCAAAAAGTAGAGTGGAATCCTTGTCCAAGAACTTTTGCACCACTCAGAACTTGGCCATTGCCTTCTCCTGACAGAGAGTTGTTACACTGTTTTACTGTGAATTTATAGATGAGATCTGAATCGTGCATGGTGGTTGGCAGTATCAAAATGTTCCTTTCCAAAAGGCAAGAAATATTTTGCTAATCTGGAAATTTTTGAACTGCCACAAATAGCAAGATGGGTTTAATAGGCTACACTTTAAAGATTCAGAAGTAGCTGTTCATTTGAAGGTTGACATCATCCCAGCTTGAGAAAATGCCTTTGCCTCTGACTGATATCTTTGCTTTTCTTTCCCCAATAATCAGCAACAGTGACCTTTTTGCCCACTGTGGTGTCCTAGTTTAAGTTTATGTGTGACATTTCTAATGAACGATGTCATGCAGTGTCAAATCTGTCTATTTTCTTATGAGATTGCAAAAAAGGGTTTACCTAGAGTTCAGTGTGTATAAAAGTATTCCTCCATCTTTTACCAATATTTTTCATTACAAGCTACTAGCAAAGAGACAAGGAAGCAATCAATAACTAGATCATTCAGTATCCAGAGAAGGGATCTAAATTGTGAAGCACTGTTACCCTTTGGGCTTGTGTGTACAGTCCAGAAATACTGTAGCCGGGTGGGCATGAAGATAAAAATCATGATGATAGATATCCCAGAGGCAACTTCTCACTGTATCTCTGGGAAAACTTTTAGGAGGAATAAAAAGCCACTCTGAAATCCTGTATAGCCATTATCTGAATATACCAGCTTTCACAAAGTATTTATTTACACTTTTGTCTTGCCCATTTTTTGCCACTCCCTTCAGGTTCTCCTGTTTGCATCTCCTAATATGGACTTGCAGTTGTCTCAGCTCTTAATTCTGTAAGTGTCCATTTAATCAATCAAAATTCCTCAGTTCCTCCATGTACAGAGAAACATTTTTTACTCTCCCTCCATCATGATAGGCGGTGTCCATCTTGTGTCTCCATCAAGCTAAAAAGTGGGAATACAAGAGTTGTGATATATCATGACACTCAGCAAAACACGTCTTCACTGACTCCTGCTTCTTAGAACAGCTTTAGTTTTTAGAAATTTCCAGTCATCTAGTCTCGTCTCCCTTGGGAACATACGACTTTGGTGTGTCTGTTTAGAATATTGTGCATGTAACACATTTGCAAGCAGTTTGCTACATTAGCTCTGTATATCCTTGAGCACTGAGCAAAGTCCCAGGCAGAATATTGAAAGACGAAACAAAGCTGGGATTCAGGTTCTACACATGCTTTTCTCTTGTTGCCAGATTTGCTGTCCTCCAAGGATGCAGAGGTCTGAAGTGCTCTGTGTCCTTACACCGGCTGCAGCACTTGCCAGTGTAGTGAGAAAATTCACCTGCTGAGCAGGGGCTCTCCTGTGCCTCTCCCTCCCCTGCTTTGTCTGTTTCTCTGTGTATATATGCCTTCAAAAATGGGAATATAGGGTTGAAGTGTTTTCTCAGTCCTCCCACTCCTTGTTTTTTTTCCTTTTGTCAAGCCTTTCTCCTCCTCTTTATCCTATTCGTCGTGTCTGTTGCAAAGCCCGCTGAAGCAGTCTGCTGCTTGTCACATTTTAGGAGGAAAATGACATTGGTATTGGACTAAATGCAAAAAGAGACTTTTCCCTTGTGAAAACTGCCTAATTGATGTCAAATCAAATAACTTTAAAGAGCTATGATGGCTACAAATTGGATCAGAGAGGACAATACCAGTTCATTCTACTTCACTCAGGGGCTGTGCTTTGCAGTTTAAGCAACAACACTTTGGCATTCAGAGCTTCTTTATAACCCAAACAAATCAAATCTCAAATCTTTTTGATCTTGATGCCTGACAATAGCTTATGATTAAAATTACTGCACTGGAACCTGGGAATGGATTATCATTATAAATAGCTGCAGTCTTGCCATTCCCTATTCTTTTCTGTGGGTCTGGAGGCTTGAGGCAAGAAAAGCTGGGGAGAATATGATAGATAATAACATGAGAGGTCAAGTGAGACCAGGGGAAAAAAAGTTTTTTTCTAATAGAATAATTTTAAAGTTACTAAGATTCTCTGTCTCTTTACCTCTGTGATTCAGATTTCAACCTAAAAGGTAACAAAACATAAATGTTATTTTAAAAGCTAAAACCTATTTTCCCAGTGATGATTCTCTGAATTAAAACTGAATTATCTATTGCTCTGCATTAAAGAAACACAGCTTCAGATTGTGTCCATTCATGGTAGCAGAGAGATGCAAGTTCACTCTTCACAGGTTTCTCACGCCGCATGAGTTATCCCAAACTCTGGTCTGGGCCAAAGAATATGGCAAATCTTTTAAAGGACAACAAGGAGTCCAAAAATTAAGTTAAAAAGGGTTGTGAATAGAGATAACTAGCAGAAGGAATTAGAAGCACTAGAGGAATTTTTAACCAGGAGGTTAAATCATTTTACTGGTGAGGGGAAGTTTTCCTTAGCTGAATTTGGACACAAAAGTTTTACAGGGCCCCAAGCCTTTTCTAATAAGGTTTTTAGGGAGGATGGGACACAAGGCACTTTTACCCCAGAAGCCTTAAGGCACACCCCAGCCCTTGGTTGTGGCAGCCAGCCTGTCTGAGAGGGCAGGTAGTGCCCAGGACACTGCCAACACAGCTGGGGGGGGCTCTCGGGTGGGACATGGCTTGAAATCACTCAAATAAAGTCACTTCTATATTTCTGCCAAGAACTGTGAGCTCTGTCAATGGTATGATGAGGAATATCTATACCTGTTCAGATCAAGAGCTGTCAGAGTTTTTCCTCCAGCTGTAGCCATCAGCCAAGTGCCTAGGGAACAGTGAGAATGAGACCAGGGATTTTTCAGGTTCCCTTGAATATTGTCCCTGCCATAGTATTTCATATCAGGAGACTTCCTGAACCTGGTTTTCCTTGCCTACCAAACAGAAGAACCCTTCTGGAAAACAGGAAAATCTTCAAAATGAAATTTCTTTGGATATTTTAAAGACAGTGGACTAGATCCTTCATTAGATTAAATAAGCACAGATGAAATGAGGATAATTAGTTGATAGCAATGTAGACAAAATTATTTTTTGTATTTTCAAAATTTTGAACATTTTACATTAAAAGAAACCCAACTTTTTTATGGTTTCAGATTTACACATGCAATAAAAATATAGAAGGATCTTAGATGAAAATCAGTAATAAAAATCTTGGAAAATGTTTCAATTTTTTAATAAAACCCTTGCTTAGCAATATTCTGTTACTCTGTTAGGAAGGACAATCCAAGCCATATCAAACTTTGTGGATAGGATTTCACAAATCTGCTCTGTGGCTCTAATTTTATGCCAATTCAGTAAGAAAGTATTGTGTATTTTGAGGAAAAGCACAACAGGTTTTAAAGCTGACTTTAATGTTTTTTTTTTTCTTAACAATAATTTTTGAAGACAAGATAAGCCATGTGTTCAGGTGGGTTTAGTATAAATTAACATCATTCCTTGCAGCAGGGTCTTTGCATATTCTAAGGCAGTCAGGCTGTATGTAATGTTATACTCTGCAGAATGATAATTAGTATTAAAGACTGATTCTCAGTCTGATTGCTGGCACACATTTACAATTTATCTCATGGCAAGCTCTGGGTAGAAGACATTTTCAGAACTGATTGGAAGTTAGGCAAAAAAGATTTATATTAAAAAAAATAACCCTATAATTCAGTTAACAGACAGTCTTAAACCTAAAATTTAGTTGACAGTCTTAAACCTAAAATTAGACTTTCAGGTTGTTTTTGGTATTGATGAACTCTAAAATTCCACTCCTGTGTAGGTGTGTGGAGGAGGGAAGGGTGGCCAGTTACAGCAGAGGTGTACACTCAGACTAGAGAGACCAGACAAGCTGAACCATGTGAGGAAAGGTAATGATGAGAAAACAGCATGGCAGAAAAAACATTTCACCACTGCATTTCACTGTTAAATTTTGGTACTGAGAGAAATACCAGCTTGATTTCTTTGTTTTGCACGCACAGCATGAATCAGGAGTTGATATGGCAGATCACCTTTAATGCTGGAATCCATTTATCTTGTAAATGCAAATGGTGGCCAATTAAATAAAACTGGATAAGTGTGCCTTTTCTGCTCTTTACTTTACAGTACAAAGCTGATCTGACATATGAGCAAGAAATCTTATGCTGCAATAGTGGCCAAAGTAGAGGACAGAAAGGGATTCAAATAATCATTAGTAACATGAACCCAGCAGAATGGCTTATAAGAAGGTTTTTTTTTTCTCCAGCAATCTATAGAGCTGTCAATATGCCCAGTGAACTTGGCTTTGGGGAACAAATCACAAAGAATTCAGGCTAAATCAACCTCAACCTTTTAGCTCGGGAACTGACCTGGAAGGACCTTCATTACAACCAAGAGTTTCTACTGTCATTAATTTTCAGGCTTTTTCAGTCATCTTGGCCCATTCAGCCCTTTCTGTCTCTGTTGAGGCTACCCACGAGGAGAATCAATGACTGTGTGTGATGGTAATCTTTGGGATGTGGAAATACCTTCAGCAAAAAAGACCCTAAAGACATCATATTCTTTCAATAAAAATTATTCAGCCTGAAGAAAGACAATAGTTACCCATTGCTGTGTGTTGGATGCAAAATAGGAGGCTTTGAAACTCTGCAGCATTGAGCTAACAAGCCTGCCTGGTGGTGTGGTGTGAAGGGGCAGTGATTTAAAGATCATTTTAAACATTTACTCTCTTTTATTGTAGTGAAGACTTTCCCTTCCCCAAAATTTAAAATTTAAAATGTGCCTCCTCTGAGCATAAGGGCAGTGCTTTTTGCTTTCTGAGATGGAACAAAGTATTTCTGTGATGAAAAAAATATGATTTTGATTTTAAGCAGTAGGAACATTTTCCCATTGCATATTTTTCGTGCTGTGGAAACTAACCATCCACCAAATATTTCAAATGTGAACTCTCAAACAGCTCTGCTGAAAGACATTTTCCTCCTCATTTTATATTAAAGCATAGCCCTGAAAGTTGTGACTGCAAATACTCTCCCAGCATCCTTTCCCCCAAATATCACAGTATCATTCCCCAAACTCCCTAAGCATAAAGGAAGTTTTCCATCCCATTTGTAGACCTGAAAAGAAGAAGGATGAAGTTAATGGGCTGGAAAGGAAGTGGGTAAGTAAGGAACCATAAAATTTCATTTTCAATCCTCAAAATTGGGGCGAGGGGGAGGAGATAGAACAAATTTAATCCAAATACATGGTTCATAAATATGTACATGAGAAAGTATAGCACAGACTCCATCTAGTGAACAACTGTACAGCCTCCCTTGAGCTTTGGTGTATAACACTTTACACCTTCTAAGAATCTGACCTGGGAGATTAGAGGGGCTAATTTCTCTTTAAAATTAAAAATATATATATAATTTGCCTTAATCCATTTAATATTTGACATCCCACTAACCTAAATTAAACGCTTTATTGTGGGTTTTTAATTTAGCACACTGACCCCCAAAATGGAAAGGCCACTCACAATTGCAACTCCCACAGTGCAGCCACCATGGTCTCTGATTTGTAAGCATCCTTATGACATGTTTCTCTCTTTGTGGCAAGCAGGAAACTTTTCTTCTGTGTGTGAGTACCAGCAGATTTTCACCAATGTGGTTTTCCACTTTTTTTTTTAAAGAAGTTCCCTAATTTCTGTGTCTTTGGCAAACTAATAAGGGGAAGGAAAGGAACACACATATATATATATGTATATATATGGCTGTTACTTCATTTCCTGTGGTTTCATGGGTTCTGTAGGAATTTTCTAAAGCCTGAAAAACCACCTGCAAGGTTTGCACCCCAAGGAAAGCCTGGCAGAGGTCCCCCCACATCAGCTGGCAGCTCAGGTGTGCCCTGTGCTTTGAAGGTCAGAGCTCAGGCAGGAGGCTGCCACTGGAGGGTCAGGTCCAGTTTGCCTTGAAGACTCAACAGAAATCTCCCCAGGCAGCTCTGAGCTCTCCTGTAAAACAAAACATCAGGGTGCTTCTCATCATGGCAAAAGGGCTTTTTGAGGAGAGACAGGAGCAAATGCTTTCATATTGGCCGTGCCATGTTTCTGTCAGGTGGAGCACGCAAGGAACACGAGCTGCAGAAACTGTCCTGAAGCTCTGGAGACAGAAGGAAGTTTTTAATGCAGCCTGTTGCTATGCCTTCACTGATGACAGTGCCCTGCATCAGGCTGGAGAGAAAGTGCTAATTTGTTCAAAGACAGCCCAGTGATGTATAAATCAGGGTAGCTTAATTACCTGGAAGGTCTGTGCAGAGATAAGTTTTTAGGTACCCAAATTGTCACTCTGGTCTTTTGCTCCACTCTCTGTACAGCAGATGCCTCTGACACACATTTGTCTCAGTGGGCAACTGAGCAAGCTGAGCAATGGAAGGTGGCTTCGTGCCCTAACCCACAGCTGGAATGAAGTTAATTGTAATTATGGATTGTATTTGTTGTGAAATGCAGCAGCTTTGGGCGAGGCTGTTGCTGAGTGCTCACTCAGAGGAAGTGTCCCACCAAGCTGCCCATCAGAACAGATCTGCCCAGCTCAGGCTGGCTCTGGGCTAGCCCTGGGGCTGCCCTACACTCAGAGGGTCAGAGTTGCTGTCTGCTATCACAAACAAACATAAATATCAAGCACCTCTTTTCTGACTAAAGACAAAGTCTCATTTGAAGTACCTCAGCCAAAAATTAAATCTATCTCCTTGCCAATCCAGGAAGAGTAAAAAATGTTTGGTTTACCTTTCTAGTGGTTTGCACACAGTTATCCAGATGTATCTCAGTATTTCCAGGGCTGGAATCTGCCTGTTGGTCCTGGACCTTAGCCAGAAAAAGGTACTGATGTGTCTTCTTTTATCCAGGCCAGCCAAGTAATTCAGGGTGGGGATAAATCCACAGAACAAAAATATGTCTATTATTTTTTAGCTCATATAGTCTCAGTTTTCCTTTCTAAATAAAAAATAATTCAATCCACCAAAATCCCAGTGGATTCACCAGCCTCCCAGTCTCCTGCCTTAGGAGGGAATAAAATGAATTTAATCTCCATAGATTGCATTGCACACCACATTGCCAGCTGTTTTCTAGTAAGGGCTGCTGTTGCTCAAAGGTCATCGTGCAAATCCCTTGATTAAAAAAACAACAACAAACACATTTTAAATGGGTAAAACCATAAGACACTACCATAAAGCAGATTATGTGAAGTAGATACTGTTAAAACAGTTTAAATGCCTCTTCCAGGCATCAGTTTGGTTATCTCAAAGCATATTAGAGAGAGCAATAAAATGTAATGGCCAGCAGTAAAGTGTTTATGCGTGGCCCTGAACACAGCACTGCCCAGCCAGAGAATGTGTTAACTCTGCCCCACGGGCCGGGCGTGCCCAGCAAAGGGGATTTGGGCTCCCGCTGGAGCTGGGATTGCACCAGCTCGGGGACAGCAGGGCACAGGGACTGCAGAGAGCCCAAGCACGGCGGGAGGAGGGAGCCGGTGCTGCTGCGGGGCTGCCAGGGCAGCCTGCTCTGCTCTGGGCTGCATCTGCCAAGGGCCTGACTGACCCACGGTCTGTGCATCGCCTGTGTGCGCTGAGACACAGCCCCGGGCACGGCGGAACGGAGTCTCAGCCTTAAAGCCATTGTTATTCCAGTGTGGCCTGGAGAGGAGAGGAGAGGAGAGGAGAGGAGANTCTCATCCTAGCTCACAGAGGGTTCCCAGGGGGATGACAGCGAAATTGTCACCACTTCCCTCTCCCAGCCCAGCACTGTGGGTGTTGGAAAATGTTAATTAACCTTTCCCAGAGTATGAAAACAGATTCTTTTTTCCAGATCAAGCACAGGAAGGTGCTTTCTAGCTGATGCTGCAGCCACAGCCGTGTCAGGGGTATCTCTGCATCTCCAGCCTGGAGTGGTCTCTCCCTCTGGTGCCCGGTCATTAAAAGGAAATTAATTTCTCCAGGCACTGACGTAAGTAAACTCTGAGATTCCTGCTCTGTTATGACTGTTAACCAGCTAGATCTCACTTTAACAGCTCATTGAAAGCACTGGGCTCCTGACAGCCCTGGTGATGGATGGAGCTGTCAGTGCCTGCTCTGTTTGGAGAGGAGAGGAGAGGAGAGGAGAGGAGCTGGAACACTGCCATGAGTAGCAGGCAGTGATGCATATTCAGGATGGCTGGAGCAAGCAGAGATATACGCATGAGCACAGATTTTTCTTTTCCTCAGAGCATGCATTACAATATTTCTTAAATAAGTAAAAAAAAAATGGTTTCAGTCAGTTCTATTTGTTTTCAGCTGGGAGGTGAGGATAGGCAAAGAGGTGAGGGGGAAGGGAACCTGCATTTTAATTTGTAAACTGGCTAACTTTTTATGCTTTAACCTCCCTCAACTTGTCTCCCAGGACCATGCCAACCTCTCTTGCAGAATTAAACATGGAAGGGGCTGTCTCACACACACAGCATACTTTTGCCTTCATTTTTTCTGCTTTTTATCACTAGCCAAACTGCACAGCCCTGGCTTTCACACTGGGCTGGACTGGTGCATTGACTCTTTATTGAAGTATTCTGTTATTCTGTGAACAGGAATAGTGATACCAGCAGCACATCACACTGTTCCAGGAGCATTCTGATGTTATACCTTAACCCCAGAGTTCAGAGGTGCTGGGGAGCACTGAATGTACCTTCTCAAGGTGAATGAACCAGTCCTTGGCATTGTTTCAGGATACCCGATTTGTGAAATTGAAGTGTTGCCATTCTTGCCTTCCAAAACATTGGACTGTGCATCAAATGCTTATCATCAGTTATGGCTTAGCCTGGTTATTCTCATCCCTTATGTGACACAGGCAGAATTTTACTCATGTACCCAGCAATGCAAGCTTCTGATTATTCAATGACTGTTAGGTTTGAGTACTTATAAGTCTGATCAACCGAGCCAACAAGTAATGAATTCTCCTTACACCTTGCTCTCCTCATTTGGATAAGCAATTGACTAAGCAAGAGGCTGCTTTTAATTCCTGCTCATAGAGCACGGCTTAGCTGTTGCTCCTCATTTGGTACAAGGGAACATCTCACCTTCCCCCATCAGTTATGCACTGCTTCCCTGTACATCATGCTGTACCTAGCAACTGAAGCAAGAGTCACTTAATTCTTCTTTTCCTCAGCAGGAACTTATGTGCCTCTTGGCTTAGGTGGATGAAAAGTCTCCTTAAATCACAAAATCCTTAGGCTCAGGAAGCAATGGGAATATGAAGCCTTAAGCCCACTCATTTTAAAAATAACCTACATGAGGTGAATATACATTATACTTGCTGAATTTTAGTAGTTGAGCCATGGACCACTTGCAATATTAAGAGTGCTGCTCTGTGAGTTTCAAAACTGCCTGGAATGAGGTCTGTTGGTTTTTGGCTGTATAGGAAATATAGGTTCCAAAAGCATTAGTTAAATCAGGCATAGATGCCTCCCCATATATCCTCACCAGCCAGGTCATCATCCAGTAAAATGAGCTAAGACTCAAAAATGCCAAATATTTATAGATATGGTCAGAGATCTCCCTCAACAGCAAGGTACACCTGTTGTCTTTCTCCTGCTAGACAACAGAGCACTGCCTTTTTTTTTTTTTTTTTTTCTTTCTTTAACCAAATGTGTCTGTGTATGGGAAAACGTATTAGAACTTAGTAAATTACTACAAAGGAAAGGAGATAAAGTTTTTGTGTCCGACAAAATTGCATCAGCGTTTGGCAGCTGGGAGCAAAAGGGAAAGTAGGGAAATTGAATAAAAAAGAAAAGCAAAAATTATAAAGAATAAAAAAAATCTATCCTTGTTATATAATGTACACTGCAGGGAGCTTAAAGAGTGGAATTACATGTTACTTACTGGTAATCACTTGCCTAGCAAGGTGTTTGGTATCTGCTGACTTCAGTAGCAGAAAGAAGCTGGGGTATTTCTCTTATCAATATTTAAATGTCTCATGCAATCCCTGCTAACTGGATTATCACAGTGCTGGAGCTGTCACTGTGCAGGTCTGGCTGTCAGACTCTCATGAAAAGCAGAGGTGTGTGTGCCTGTGTGTTCCTGTGTGTTTGTGCACAGTTTTGTCCCTCTTTCTCTTTCCTTGGAAGAGAGATTTGGGACACTCCCCTGGGTCTGTGCAAAAGAATATTTCACAGCTAATGGGCAGATAGAAAAATTGGGATACTCCTTCTAACAATGAGAGCTGAAAACATGTGCAAGCTTTTACTGACTGCTCCAGTGATGCACAGTCCATTAGAAAACCTGCATACATTCTGAAAAACAGTAAAATGGACAGTGGAATTATTTTTAAAATCAGTATAGAGGTTCCTCTCTGCTTGAGGCAGGTTCTGAAGCATCAGAATTCAAATTTCTTTAAAATTAAAACTCTAAACCCTTGCATTTTAAAATCAATTAATGATTAATTTATAACCTTACAAGGCTCCAGAGAAAGGAGATATAAAAAAATATAATTACTATACAGTTCTTAATAGATTATAAAGATAACTATTACTCCCTTCAAGACTAGCAGTGGGAGAAAAAAAAATTGTATTGATTTTGTGTATGAATATATTAACCCATATATTATTAAGGAAGCAGAAACAATTTCCTTCCAACTTTAATGAAGGGTGTAATCAGATGAGTTCTTAGGAGCCAATGTTAATTAGTTAACACCAGTCAGCACTGGTTGTTTATCTGAGGTGAGCTATGGGTGGAGGGGGAAGGGTATTTAGTTGGGCTGGTATCTAGATTGCATTCTGAGCTGTACACACTGTCCTGAAGGATCTGCTCTTCCCAAAGCAAAGTTCATTGAGGGAAAAAAAAAAGAGCATTTCTTAGGACTGGAGTAGGGATAGATCTCGTTGTGATTTCACATCATACTCTATTGCTCTCTAATGCATGAGCCCATCTCCCTCTGGAGTCACTAGAAATACTTGGGGCTCCCTTTCAAGTCATGGGAACTCTGCTTAAGGCATGATGAGCTGCTTTAAAGTGAGGGTTTGCTGCTGTGGAAGAGAGTGGCCTTCCTTCTGCCCCCTCCTCCTCCTGTTTCTTTCCTTTTCCCTGTGCCAGTTCCTGTGTGGGACCCCTGCTGAACTGGTTCAACCCTCAAAGCAGGCAAAAAGCACTTTACTTTTTGCTGGTTGTGCTTTTCTGATTGCCCCTTGAGCAGAACCAATTCACCAAAGGTCTGGTGAGCACCAAAGCCTGTGCAGACAAGCAGCAAGACCACAGAGCAGGGCTGCTTCTTTTGATGTCACCAACAAGATTAATTCTGGTTTTCTCACCCTCACCTTCAGGAGCAGACAGTAAGGCACCACTGGCAGCTGTGGGAGGGCTGTGGGAGTAGGTTGTGGGTGTTTCTGAAGGTGGAAAACCTCAGTGAGAACTGTCACACCTTAAGCTTTTTCCTGGTGGTTACGTGCTCTGTCTGGTCCTTCAGAATCTGTGATCATTCTTGTCTATTGCCACACAGCATAAATATTGTATGGCTCCATTATGGATTATGAAATTATCATTATTATTGGATTTAGACAGAAAGCCTGGCTAGATGTAAGGAAAATGGATTAAAATTAAAAAGAAATATTCTGTTAGTGAATAGTACTAGGGGAATAAGTCTGGAGACTGAAATATTTTTTTATCCAGGTTAGCCAGCGTTGTGGGAAAACTACAGTTCATGCATTGGTAGAGGCAGTTTTTAGCTTAGAGCTATAGCAAAGAGAAATTTGATGCCTGCAGTCTGATTTCCCTGTTATCTTTCATGGATTAGCTGGTGTATTGACAAACAGGAAAGGTGGCAGGATTTCAGATGTGGATACATGCCCACCAGGAATTTGAATGACTTGATCTAATCCTTCTACAGGAAACTCTACCACGATAACAAAGTAATGACTTCTGCAACTAAACCAGTTCTTGAACAACAGGTTCTTGCTGAAGTGCATGACTCCAGTGCAGCTATCCTTATTTACACAGTAGTTCCCAATTCTGCTCACAATTAATCTGGTCTCTCTGTTGACACCAGCACACTCACACAATTTTGTAAGAGCACAGTCAGGTGTCTAGAGAGAAAAATCTCTTTATTTCCTGGAGACACATATTCCCCAACTGCTTGTTATTTCCAGCATCTTCTGTTTCTCCTGTCATGAAGGTGCATTTCTCACTTTAAATTGGCTTCATCCAATCATCTCTCTGTTTTTCTGCCTCTTTCCTGAGAACACACTCACTGCACCCATTACTGTAATGATTTGATGGCTTTTAAATTCCTTCAGCCCCCACCAGTGGGCTTTCAGTTTTTGTGCTGAGTATTTAACACAACTGTACTGGAGGAGGGGGTGGAAGAAAGGAGGAGAGGACACCCTTCATTAAAGGCTTCTCCAGGAAAGTGACCATTAGAGTGAGATCTATGAACTGGGCTCTTCTAGCTTTCCAGCTTACAAAGACAACTATTAAATCTTTTTCCACACAAGAAAAAAATCTTTAAAAATATGTTTTTAGTTCCATTTCATGATCAAGTTTTATTTCTACAGGGGAAAATAAAAGAGGAAAGTGATCTGCTTTCAAGGAACTAATCAAAACTGAAAGTGGGACTGGAGGACATATGGGATTGCAGACAAGTCACCTATTCTTGAAGGTGGACAGAAGTTAATGACAGTGCTCTCTCTTTGTACCTTTCTCTTGGCATCTCTCATCATCATTAATATTTTGCTTCCTTTCACAAGGGGATCTTTATGCTTTGAGAAATGAGAAGATTTATTGTGGAATAAATATTTTCTTGCCCCTACCTGTGTCTTTGCACATTCCTCTGCAAAAGCCAAGCTGTCCCTTTTGCACAGCTTTGTCCCTTTGTCCCACAGCTGTACCTGGGCTGTGGGCTGGGAGACTGCAGAGGGAAATGTGGGGCATCCTTGGGGAGTCTGGATTTTGCAGGACTGCAAGTCAAAACTCCTTGCTCACAATCTACTGCACAATGCTGGTAAAAGAGATGTGTTCCACCAGCTCTTCTAGAAATCTCCAATAATCACTCATCAAGATCCTGGTGCTGCAGCATATTCAAGGAGAAACAGCCTAGAAATGCTTTCTATCTTAGGTATTAGGTCTTGCAAGAGACAATGTATCCTGCTGAAATATTTCACAAAGTCCACAAGTGGTTTTTAGAGGTACTGAAGTAAATACTGCACTGCTAAGAATGATATTCAGAGAGACAGCTGGATGTGCTAAGTAAAGCTGATATCAGGAATTCATCAATGTGCAGTGAAACCATGTATTACCTGAGATTTATACCTTTCTACAGCTCCAGTATTGCTGGTTTGACTAAGGAAAAAAAAGACCTCAAAAACGTACTGGGTAAGATATACTGGTGAGGGGATCTCACCTGGCAATTCTAACGATGCTGTAGAAGCTGCTGCATCCAGAAAATTATAGAGATTCCTTTAGCAGCTCTAACCATGGGACAAGATGTTATACTGCTGAAGATAGCTTCAGGAAATTGCAGCTCCAATCAAACCTGCAGGCCTTGCAATTCGTGTTAAAGGCAGATTGGAGTTGGAATTCTCCCTACCCAGGGGAAAAGAAAGCTGCAGGGGGAGAAGAAAGTTAAACCTCTCCTCTGTGCAGAAGGTGACGTGTTCAGATCTCCCAACAATTAGTCTTTAGCAGCTGGCAAGTTCAAATAATTGAAACAGATATTTAATTGAAGGAAAATGTGAACCCCTTTTGTCAAACTTTTTGGCTACTGGAAGAGTTGCTTAATAGCCAAAAGCTGGAGACTTGACAATCTAGTTCCAGCCTGCACTGGTAGCCATAGCTCCTACCTTGCACCCCAGAGCCCTCTGCAGCAAGCAGGTACAATGCATCCAAATCTTGATCAAGAGCCAATGCTGGGAATGCAGAAATGAACACTTTTGCTCTCCAAGACAGTCTGAGAGCAAGTAAGCAAAGCTTTAGTAGGCTCTTGTCAGGGAAAGAAGGAAAAGTTACTGAGATGAGGGTGGTCCT
>VZTR01029537.1:20031-30328 GCA_013400775.1 Chaetops frenatus | reverse complement strand
GTTACTGAGATGAGGGTGGTCCTGTGGCAAAAGGATTTTTCAGACTCCAAGGGGTGAGTCTGAGATCTAGAGACACAGGGCATCTGTGTCCTGAAGTTAGGACAGTCCATTCTCTTGGTGTAGGGAAACTGACTTCTACAGTGTGCATCTCTCCTAATCTATTGATGACATCTCCTACCAGATACCTCAATTATGTTGGATAATCAGTGTATCAGAGTAAAGGAGCTCCTCCTGACTTCAGAGGCTCACTGGGAGTGTAGGGGCTGCGGCAGAGTTAACTGGTTACCCTGATGATGGGACAGCCAGACCTCACAATCCACCTCTTCTCAATACCAGAAACAAATAATCCTCCTTGCCAACAGTTCACACCCATGGAAACATCCCAAAGCTCCTTAGAAATGCCAAGGCAAACACACTAGAAGCCAGCAGCAGCTATGCACAATTATTTGTGGATTTACTGAATTCATCAGTATAATTGAGCCCCAAACAGAACCTATCACAACTGCAATCTACAGGACTGCCTGTTGTTACATTACAGGGCTTTCAGGTGGAGAAATGAATAATAACTACTCTCCTTCAGCTTGCCTCATAAATTTATACATAAACAATCTTTTGGAAACTCCTTTTTTTTCTTTTTTCTGATTGACTCAAGAAAGTTGGAGATTACCTTTTATTACTATGCAAAAGCCCAGAGATGGAGTGAGAAACAGGAGAGCTAAGGTCAGTCACTAATTCTGGATCAGTGGCCTGAGAGCAATAGCTCTCAGAAGAGCTATTTGAAAATATAGTTTCACCTGCTTGAAAATAAATATCTACAAACTGAATTCCTGAGTCTGAGCTAATCACCTTGAGCCCTCTCAGCATGAGCAGAGAGAAACTGTATGCAATGTATCCCAACATAAGATAAAGAAGAAGATAAATAGGGTAAATAGGTAGTGTGTTTAGTTCTCACTGGGTGTGAAGCAGGTACAATAGGTAGCACAGGTAGAGCTGTTCACACTGTAAACAGCTGGAGTCAGGTGAGGAGAAACCACAGCCCTGGGTCTGATCCTGTGAGGCATCAGAGTTTTCTTGTTCCTGACACACTACCTCTCCCAAGCACTGCTGTTAGCAATGGAAGGTATTCACATGGTTTTCTTGCATTGGTTAGCTATACTCTCCAACCTACTCTCTTAAGGAACTCCTGGAGAGATCCCAGCATCTTCTATTTTATGTGCTGTGAATGAACTTCATGGGGAACTTTGCTCCCTCTCACCATCCACAACAACTGGCTGTGGAGCTACAGGACAGCTGGGTCAGTCTCAATTGCTTCCTATCAGATTCAGTTGCTTAACTGGAGTCCATGCTGTGGAAACTTTGTGAACTTGCAGCAAAAATAGCCCAATTAAATATGTTTTACCCCTGAAAATGGACACAGTATATGAACCAGCCGTCCCCTTTCTCAGCAAAACTCAACAATAGCTAAATGAACCTAACATTTTCCAACTCAACAGTTCCCTAATACACAGCATTTAAGTAGGAAATAAAAAGAGGGTTTATTATCTGACCCAGAAATTATGACCAGTGCCCAAGAAATAGCCCATTCCTAGCAAAAGGAGGAAATGTAAATTTTTAAACTACAAAAAAGAGAAAGGTGACTGAAAAACATTCAAAAGTCTGCTTATAGGAGAGGTAAATTTTCACCAGAAATGCTCACTGACAAAAATCATAATGCACTCATAACTATAAATGCAATTATATATCTGAATATAGAATACAAATATCTTCTACCATCAATCAGAAAGAGCCCAGAGTCTCTGCAGTGATTTCAGTGAATCCAACCAGCAGCTTGGATACAGCATGGCTGAATATTTCACACTGCACTGAGGCTGAATTTAAACTTTACTACCATAACACATGGAGAACTCTCACATTTTGGATGTTTTCTTGACTACCACAAAAGAAAGCCTAATCAGAAAATGGGGTTCTCACTTGCAAATTAGATGCATGAAAAAGAGGAGGAACTGTGTGCTAAAAAGTTCTAACATGCTGGGTAACAAGATGAGTGAAATAAAGCAGATGGTCTGCAGTCTTATTCATAGCATGAAAAATCAAAAATTTGGACACTGGAGCATTACCTATAATATTAAATTAACACACCTTTTATTTGGAACTGAAGCCAGACAGCATAAAAAACATTTATAACACTAATACTAAGCTGTTTTACCCTGCAGAAATAGGATGGCCGAATCCAAAACCGACTATTGCTATTCTCTCTGATCATCTCCCCAGAAACTAAAAATAATTTGGAGAGTCATGGATCACCTGTGTCAACACCAGGCCTGGGAATGTTCATTAGCCCTGCTGAATCTACTGGTACAGCCAAATACTGGCTTAACAGGAGAGATTTCCCAGAGCCCACACCAGATCTGACTCGTGTCTTCTGGCTCGTTCAATTTCTGTTAACAAAAGCTTCATGATAAAGCACAGATGTGCTGTTGTGTGCTTGACTGAGAGGCAAGATTATTGCAGTGTGATAGAGAACCCAAGCAAAACAAACTTTTGAGAAGTGCAATCTTTCCAGGACTGAAATTTCAAGTTAGACCTGAGATGTTTCAGAGAAAAATCCAGCTCTACAGCAGCCTAATCCTGCTTGCTTTCTCCCCAAACTATTCTCCCTATTCTTCAGGAAAAAATTAATGGGACAATGGCATTCCAGAATCCCAGCAGAGTTTCATGTAGACTGCAACAGTGTTAGGTAAATTAAAACAGGGCTGGCAGCATTAGGTGCTCAGTGAATTCCTTGATAAACTCCACTTTGTCTTTCTTTCAAATAATTAACTTTAATTAGTCCAATCCTATTCAGCAGATTATTCACTTATAAGCTTCTTCTGAGGAGCATGTGGAAGTTAATGTCAGCCTCTAGATATAAAGATTCATATTCCTGCTGCCTGTCACCACATACACAGGTTCTTTCTATTCTACTCTGCTTTCAGATATGTAAACCACCTCCTGCAGGCAAAGCACAGAAATCCCAGATTTACCTGGTATTTGTGGGGCTTCTGGGACTGCTGACAATCACCTGTGGTCGAGATGTTTGTTTCAATCTTCCACTTTTTTCTCCAGCTGGGGTCTGGATAGCAGAAAAATTGTTTTGGTTCTTTGCTGTAACCATCTGAAACCAGAAAGAAATGATGAGGAATTGGAGATTAGCCCCTCATGACAATGACTAAGGATCAGCAAATGGAGAGTTAAGCACACACAAGGGACAGTTTCAGATGTGGGTTCTGCATTTACTTTTATGCTTCTGTCTTCTGATTTTAAAAGGTAGATGTTAGATTTGCTTCTCTAAATAAACTGTCTTCACATTTCTAGGCAGGGATATTGCATGTGCATTGCCAGGAGAGTATTACAAAGAAAAAATTCTGAAATAAATCATGTTGGTGGAGTATCAACAATTGGAAACTGTATTACATAAGGGGAAAGCTTTACAAACTGAAGGAGGAAAATGATAATAATAAAAAAATATTAAATAGATTCAACTAATTACATTATCATTTTCATTGAAAGCAGAATTAATCATCAGTTAACAAAAGCTGACTTTGTGTCTCTACCTGTGATCTACTCACTGTGACCTATTCAGTGAATGTATTCCTGCTATCTGCTGAGTAAGACACTGTCCCCATGCAGGTTTTTGGGAAAAAGCTGTGTTTGTAAGAAGTGTCTCTATTCAGAGACATTTCCTATCTAGCTGAGAAACCATAATGTTCTTCATGTAAGGAACCTTCATTTTCTAACTTGGTATTCTCTGTTGGATTATGGTTGGATTGTGGTTCCACCAGACTAGTTTACAGAAGAGACTTTTCCTTTAAATTCCTCATTTTAAGCAACAAAGCACACAGAAAAACCCCAAAAAACCCAACAAAACTGTCAGAGAAAACAGAGGAAGAAAAAGTAAAAATCATTGAAGATAATAGAAACATTCTCCCAAATTACTGTTTTACTCATTGAGACAGAGCAGCTCCTAAAAACATGTCTTAGGCCATCACATGAGACCCCCTCAATCTGTCCAAAAGACAAAATTTGTTCTTCTTTCTTCTCCTGCACCTGCATTTCTCCTCTTTTTTTCCCCGATTTCATCTGATAGTTTAATGGCATATTTTACCTCATACTGATTCTCAACTCTCTATTTCATTTCTCCCTGGCCTAGTAATAAGATTGCAAGGCTCACATTTCAGTTTCACCCTGTGGAGAAGCAATGCTGATTTGCTTTCCTTCCAGATGTGAAGCAACCCGTTTATGTTTAATATTCACTCTTCAGTCACACAGAGGCCTGCATTTAACTACATTTTTATGCATTATAAATGCACATACATTTGAAAGAATAAAATTCCTTCTACCCAACATCCCTATAAATGGAGCTGAGGTGAGCTCTTGTTTCCCTGAGGCAGCCTGACATTTGAAGATCACTTTTAACCATTTCAGTTTTGAACTGTACTTTTTCCCTTCTTAGCTCTCTGTTCCTGGGTCTCCAAGCACTTCCCAAAATAGGCAGGGAGCAATCCTCCACTCCAGACAATGTGCTAAGGAGGAAAGTGGCTGGAAAGCAGAACAGGCAACTTTAGGATGAATCTCCCAGATTTGCTGGAGGGCTCAGGATCCCTTCACAAGGCTGTGGAAGGAGCAGCCACAGCTCTGCAGTCCACTGCCACCTTGACTTAGCTCCCAGCCAAGTGAGACTTTCAACCTTTTCAGTCAAGTGAAATTCTCTTGTCTAAAACAAGCCTCCACCAAGCCATGATACATCCACCAAGCTGTGATAATTCATGGCTTCCCCTGGATATCAGCATCAAGTGTCCAGGCCCTGAAGCTCTGCAGTGCCAGAAGAGCAGGAGACACTGGCTTTGTGTTTTGGGTAAGACACAGCCCATGGCACAAGCCCAAGGCTTTTGCAGTCCCTGCAACCCCACTGTGTCTGACATGACAATCCTTTTGTCTTCTTGTGGCAGACAGGGATCATTGATCAAGATTCACATTGCTAGAAAACTCGTGCTGAGAGAGATGGCAAAATTTTCTAAAGCAAGACATGTTTCAGTAGCCTTCTTAATCTGTGTATTTGTGGATGGCTTATTTCTGAATGGTCTTCACAAGCTTCATTTGCAAGTCACAATATGTGGTGAATAATTGCAATTACTGAGAGAGACTGAGACTATGATGATTTGCTTTGGAGAAAAACCCACACAGAACCTGTCTGTCTCCAGCATCAGCTGGAAAAGAATTTATGGAGTGGAATCTACTTATCACATGATGTGAAATAAAATATTTTATGGATTGATCCTTTTAGATCTCCAAACCCAAGGACATTTTTTGTTTAATCAGAAATCAGTGCAGACCCATTACAGAACATCAGATGGAGCAGTACTGACTATTCTCTTTCAGTTTGTTTCAAGACAGGGTCTCACCATGACATTGTTGAGTCTGATTTCAACATGCAGTGAAACTGCTGACAATACATACTGCAAAATCTAAAAGCAAAGGCTGATTACAAATTAGTGACAAGGATTTCAACACATAAAGCATGACCCATCTTGTAAGAGTAAAAGGAATCACAGATCAAGGAGACTAAAGATATGGTAGATTTACCAGCATATCAAGCTTTGAAATTCATTTCTCTTCAGCAGTTTGTGCAATTTAGGACATGGTCACATCAACCTTTTTCTCCAGCAGAAAAGAGTGGGAGAGTGCACAGCCAAGGATAAGACTGTTCATTTTGGCAGTATGCTTACATCAGCTAAAAGCTTTCTGCACCCTGAGGAAGCACAGAATACTTAGTAGTATAAATAAGATTATTACTCTTGAGAAGCTTATTCATTGTGTTTGGAATTCATCCCATACAGTTCAGGATGACTATAACTGAGGTAGTCACCTTAGGCTTCCATGCTTATTACTGAAGGAAAAAATAGAGCACAATTCTTATGGCTTGGATGAATCTCATCTTCGAAGGGATTTTTTTCTCTCCACTGACTCTCAACAATGTTAGGGGTAGCTTGGAGAGGTTTGCTTTGTGAATCTCACCCCATTAACTGGTAGCAGAGGCAGTGAGGTGATATTAAAGAAATTCCATGCCTACTGATCCTTCCTAGGATACCCGAGGTCATAACTATGCAGCCCCTACAAGATTTACAAAGGTCATTTCCTTTAAAACTTCTGCCAGATTCTGTTGTGCTGTGTGACATCAAGGAGCTGAGACAGAGCACTGTCTTCTGCTGATCTCAGCTTGGCCACCACTTCAGGCTGGAGGCAACAGCTCAATCCTTTGGGGTGGATACACAGAGTAACTCTTTTATAGACATGGCAGCATCATGTCCACCTTTCTCCTGGGCAACTGGAGTTTTGGTTGGAGTAAAGCTCCATGCTCTTAATTCACTACCTGGAAAGCAACCTCTGCTATGGGAAGGGAATCTGGTTTGGATCCCAGCAGCACAGTCCTGCTGGATTTCTTAAGATATCAGAAGGGGTTTCTCTGCAACAGGTACTGTGCACATATTAAGGACTTTAAGGAATATCTAGCCAGAGAGTATAGACAATTGGATTTCATAGAAAAAAGACCCCAGATACCTTCAGTGACCTTTAAAGAGAGAAGCAGTGTCTTTCTTAAACACGTGGAAGAGATGTGAGAAAAAATAAAAGTAAATGACCTTTATTTCATTTTCAATCTTTCTAAATGGAATTTCAGCATGATCTAAAAGATAGCAGCATGAGCAGAGATTGTTACTTCAATAGGATTATTGTCAGAAGCTGGCTGTGTTTGTACTACAATGTGGATACATTTCCATGTTTGATAAGCTACAAAGACTGCTAAATGTATTTCATTTTGGATATCAGATTTGCAGCAATCTCTATTTTTCTCATATCTGAAAGATTATATCTGTGAACATCTCACAGAGGGCTGAAATCTGGATTGTAAGTTCTAAAGTCAGTTTGTTCAAAGTTTGTTTCATTGTGTTGATTTACTGATGTCAGTCAGGTGAGTGTGATAGGGTGCCTGTCTTTAGGAACTTTCCTGATTTCTCTGTATGGATCCAGAAACTGTGGTCATATCTCTACTCATGACACGAATTCCCCTGAATTCACTTAAATCCAGTGTTTGGATGCAGATAGAAGCTGTGAACTAGGCTGGAGACAAGCTGTAGCTGCATCCTGAGCCTTCCTTACATCTTAGGATGCCCCAAATACACATTCCATATGGGACAGAGACCCTGCTTGGTGTCTGTCCCTCAACATGAAGTCCACAGTGCTTTACCATGGGGGAAAGAAACAGGAAAAAATATCAGATAGACTTTTCCCTCACTGGCATCTGCCACAAGGGACTGTAGGAGTTGTGAGGAATTCAGCTGGTGGGTATCCAATGTAAATACAAGGTGTGCACCTCTACACTGCTTCCAGATTCTTTCACAGGTGCCTTAACTTTGATATTATTTCTAGTGCTAGGTTTCATTTCCCTCAGCTGGCAGGCAGCCAATTAATTCTTTGAAGCTGTATTTAAGCAACAATGATTTACAGTTAAGATGTCTCAGCTAATCACTGCGTAATTAATTGTCTGTAATAATTTTATGTCCTGGAGAAGGAAGCCTTTAATACCAAGGAGTTTTAGCTGCACTGCAATGATGGTTTGTAGGACATCACTTTTTTTTAAAGCTATTGCCTTATTGTTTCAGAAACTGAGAATTCCAAATAGCTTGAATGTAAATTTGACATTTTGATATATTGTTCATTACTGTAGCATTTTCAGCTCTTAGGTAGGATAAATAAACACAAACCAGTTGAATTTCATTTACTGATACATTGGGAAATTTCCCACTAAGAATGCAGCAGATAATATCCAAGATCATAATTCAGAACTTTTATATGTATACCAGGACATGGGATAAAACCAAACTCACTGTACTGGGAGTCAAGACTTCTGCCTTCTCCTACCTATTTGATGAGTAGTCAATATAACCTGGAGGAGCCCGAGGAGCCCCAGTGAACAGAGGTTGTTTGGAAAAAGCAAGGAAAGTGGCCTTCAGACAGTCACAAAACCCCTCTGAGAGTCAAATCTGGACTTTACCTGCTGTGTGGAAGTAGGATGGGCTGCAGGGGGTTTCCCTGGCTGAGTCCTGTGTAGGCAATGCTTTGGCAGGAACTCATATCTGCCAGAGCATCCTTTGGTAGAGCAATCCTGCCTCTGCTGAAACATTCAGAATCAATGTTAAAAGCTGATTGTGTGTCTTTTAATCACTCACAATCCTGATGTCAAAACCCCCTGTGTCCAGAGGACCCCTGCAGCAGCACTGCTGTGTCCTCCAGCCAGCAGGGTTTGGAGGCTCTGCTGGAAGCCTCTCTGGGCTCTCGCTGGCACAGCTGACCTGATCCTGCTGAGAAGGGGACAGACATCAGGATCAGGTCCTGAGGAACTTCATCATATCCTCCATGTGGAGTCCCAAGGAGCCTGGCCAGGCTCAGGGTTGGATATGCCAGCAGGAGACAATGACAGGCACTGCTGTAAAGCCACAAAAATGGTTCCTGGCAGGCACAGCTTGAAAATTAAGGTCTGGTCCTTTTCAGCAAACTTTGATTGGAGAGCAAGCTTAATTGTCAGGAATACCTTTTCCTGCTGTTTGATGGTCAGCCTTTGCATTAGGCAGTTCTTTTAGCATTCCTACTCCTTCTACTAGAGAGCTGTCAACTGAACTCTTGCTGCCTTCTTAAAAATGATAAAGTGATTAAAGATTTCAATTTAAATTTTTTCTTGAGAGAGATGGTTAACTGAAAATGTGCAAATAGTTTTACATTTCTATCTGTTAAGAGAAAAAAACTACTTGAATATTTTAAATTTTCATTTCAAATAAAGTATTTTGAGTGATATTTAATAAAAACAAAACTATGACTAAAAAAATCAAAGTAGAAGAGAAATTCACTATTGTGTATACAAAATTCTCTTCTCATATCAAGCCTGTTGAAGAAATTCAAACAGGTTTTCCATAAAAGGTACCTCAAAGACCCATGAAGAGCCCTGCAAACAGGTCTCACATTGAAACTAGCAAAGTAAGTAATGCAGAACAGTCACCTACAGTTGCAGTCTTCTGTCTTTGCATAAAAACCTTTCTTTCAGGTTCCACAGTGAACAACCACTTGACACCATTTGAAATATCTGGAGGGCACCCAGTACAGTAGCAGTCTGAAAAATCACTCAATATTATTCAAAATACCATTAAGGATAAGTGAATTTCAATTCATGGGTCTCTTGGAAGCTGGATTTGCCATCTGGACTATGGATGATTTCATTAGGATGTGATGAGTCACACAGGGCCTTGCAGGTCTATCTGGGTCAAATTTGGCCATTACAACAGAGAGAGAGAGAACATCTCTGAGTCTTTGAGTCTTTCTGGCCTGATATGGAAAGAAAAATATGGTTTGTGCTGCTCAAACAAGTCAGAGAGAAAGGATTTGCTCTCTAAGACTTTTTTAAGGGATTTTCTTTCTACCTGAGTATATTTTCCTGCAGGTCTCACTACTGTTTCAAAAAAAAAAAAAAAAACCAAATCCAAACCCAAACCCAAAACAATCCTGTTGTGTTGATGACATTTCCAGTAATCTATCTTCACACAAGCACTGGGCAAGGACTTATTCTCTGCACAGTCCTGGGTGCTGGCCTTTAGGTGGCCAGGAAGGGGACACAGCCATGGCACAGGGTATCAGTTTATGTCACTCTCTCTCACAAACTCTTTCTCCTCCACTTTGCAGAACTGACCACACAGGCCTGGGACTCTGATCCTGAGTTCACAGGCTTGACTCAGGATTAAATGGTTTTCTGAATATTTAGTCCATGGAGAGGTGATGGTAATGAAGAAGACCTCACAGATGACAACCTTAATCACAATATCATCTTGTCTGCAAGTGACCTCTGAAATTCATGTGTGTTTTAACCCATCAAATCTATGGAGCAATTAAACTCAGGTGGACCTTTGATTAAAAATAACAGTTAGGAACATTTACAAATTCAAAGGGAATATGTTACATTTTTACAGCTTCGGTGGCAGAATTACAGATTGTTTAATGAATCCAGCAGGAAAAATTTAATTAAGATCAATTTAATTAATTGCTGCAGACCCAAATTAGTATTCTGTTAGTGCCAGGACTTTTAGTTTCTCCCCTCATTTTTTTTCAGAAACGTGGAGCTTTCACTGAAACACTCTATCTATTCCTGGGCATTACTGTTAAATTTAAACACTAAAAAAAAAAAAAAAAAAAAAAGAAAAAATATTAATAGGAAAAA
>VZTR01029537.1:0-19907 GCA_013400775.1 Chaetops frenatus | reverse complement strand
AAAAAAAAAAGGAATAAAGAATAGTTAGGTAACAACTGCCAAGGAATATTAACCTTTTTCTTTTCTCAGTTACTGTAGATCATTTTTGCTCCCCTCCTTCCTTTTGGTATTTTTGCCTTGTGCACCATTTGTCATGGTTCTTGAGCTCCAAGCCGTGACAACAGCAGGTGGGATACAGCCCTCTCATTTCTTTAGGGCATCAAGAGCAAGTAGGCATCCAACCCACTCTCTGAACCTGGCAGACTTGTTTCTGCTGAGAACCATTTCCTGACAAAATATCTTATCTGCTTATAAAAAAAGAGTATATTTTGTAACTGGAATAAAAATGAATTGTGCTGATCCTTTCCCACTTTCTGTGGAGGATCCTGAACAGACCCTGCTCACTCAGGTCACAGTGTTGGTCTCTTTAGGGCTGGAGCACAGGAGAATACCTTTAGTTTTGTGGTAAGTTTCACAGTCCAGGTTAAAGAAACCAATGGGTTTCAAAGGCTACAAAAATTATTTCTTTATGTAAATAGCCTTCAGCTATTATCTGTACATCTGTGCCATGGGTGGACAAATGCCAATCACTGCAGGTCACAAACTGATTTTGCCTGCTGTCCAAGCCAACACAGGAGAGGGCTGGGATGTTGAAAGAGATCAGGGCCATCCTCCTACTTTGTGTCATGGCAGGAGACAGGATGGATATGTAAGCACAACAGCATCCTAAATATCCTGTGCACATCCTCTGGAAGACAAAAACCCACTTCCTCCTGATCTGAGGAAGATCTTGGATGAATTAATGCAACTCTGGTACTCACAACAGGATATTACTGCTTAATCAACAATGATTATTCTGAAAATCCTCAGCTGAGAGATATCTAGTTTTTCATCAGTAGGTCTCTGCTCCCTCCACATTCTAGAATTGACACATAAATCACACTCCTTTCTCACCCAGGGAACCCCTCTTGACTTTCTGCTCCCAGAAACCAGGGCAAGGAGTGGCAGCGTCTTTCCACATCACCATCATACCCTGCCCTGTATTTCCTGCCATTGTTGCAAGGCAAAGCAGGCAAAAGAAGCTTCTGTGCAAGAAATGGATGTGCCAAGGAAAGATGCAGACATGGTTGTTTCCCTTTCACACCTAAAGGAAAGAATATACCTAGTCTGTGTTTAGGGGATCACATCTGGCACTTATTCATAGTAGCATCACAGGATAGAAAGAGAAGATACAGCATATGTCTCCAGCTATTTTAAATCACCTGTACACATAAATACACTTGTTCACATATTATATGGTATATAATATATCATATTTAGGATAGAATACTTACTATATTGTATAAAGTATATAATACATAAATGTATTTAACTGATTCAATTGAACTGCACCTTGGAAACAGATTTCTCAGCACTTGAAGAGCTTGGACCTGGCCCAGGGCCAGGATTCCTTCACATCTCAAAGAATGAGAGCTGCTTTAGTTCTTCTGAAAATGACTTTCTACCAAATGACTACATCACAAGCCCTCCTGACAGGGTACCACTCTCACTACATGAAAAAGATGCAGATTACTGAAAAATGTTGCCAAAGGTGTTCCACCCACCCCCTTCACTGAATAGGTAAAGGTCACTGGAGTTGCAAAGGGTTTTCCAGCAACCATACTATGTGACCCAAATCCTTTGGGCACATCCCCTCGTGTACCCCACTCTTGTTCCTGACATCCAGAGGGAAAAGTGTTTTTCTCATCAGCATGCAAGGCAGGTGAGCTGTGGCTGAAAGATGATTGCTTGCAGCCCCCCCACAAATCCCCAGTATCAACAGTGTTAAAATAATACAAATAATCATTAGTGACAAAGACAGATTTATTGCCTCCAGCCAGACTGTGCTTGTTAAAGGAGTTCTGTACTGCTCCATAACTGGATATGAATTCTAATAAAGTTTGTTTAAAAATGTGATGGTATTCCAAAAGCAAATGTGCAAAACAGGCAATTCTGATTTTACCAAATCTACTCCTTGTAACTCCTCAGAGACCTGTGGGTTTGATGAGAAAGGCTTTTTTCCCCCGTTTTTAAACACCTCCTACAAAGAACGCAGAAAGTCGGATTCTTCCCTTATTCCAAACCCCAAACCTTGTGGGTCTACTTAAAGGAAGAGATTATTTATTTACATGTGCATGTACTGTGAAGTTGCTCAGATATGTAGCATGCAGAAAGCCATGTAGAAAATTTATTCATAGTAATGAGGCATAATCATGCTCTAACCCCAGAGGGAGAAGATTGTTTCACTTCCTTCACCAGAAGGTCACGTTCACTCTGAGGTGATGCTGTTGGAGCTCCCATCAGTGCTAGATTTTATTCAAAAGAAATAGAGTGAATCTGAACTGACAGATATCCTGGGAACTCTTCCAGGATATACAGTACCTATGAAAAAGTAGGGCCATTTAGTCTGTATGAGCCCTCAGATGCAGCAGGAATGAGCGTAAATGGCAGTTATGAAAGGAAGAAATGAAGGGGAAAAAAAGACAAGGACACAACAATGCCAGGCTCAAAAAATTTTCTCTGAGACAGATGCTCCATCCCTCCATATGAAAAAGACTCTCAGTTTTTGTCCCAGCCATGGATTTCATAGGAGGACAGAAACAACTACCTGGAGTTGAAAGTAACAGTCTCTGAGGGTTTTGGTGTAAAAGTTTTCATTAGAGGTAATAGGGCAAAAAAAAAAAAAATATATATTCACTTAGCAATTTAGCAATGAACAGCCAAGTGGATACTTCACCATGGCACTTCAGGTGTTGCTTGGCAGGAGCTGCAGTTTGGAAGGATAAAGCCATGGCTGAGCAAAAGCTCCTACACCTCAGTGCCACCCACTCTGCCTGAAGTGCAGGACAGTCCTACCAGTCAGAAATTTTCCACTTTCAGTGTGATAGTGGGGAGCACAGTACAGAACAGGATGGATCAACAGGTTAGCTGAGTAAACCTGTGCACTTGAGAAGCTTCTGAGGGAACAGAAAGTTAAAATTGATTTTAAGGGTTCTCCATTTGGGAGTACAGGTACAGCCTTTGAGTTTGGACCAGGCACAGTGAATAACATTAAATGCACAGTAATATAACTAAATAAGAAACATAGTAAGTAAACTCCTACATCTTTCTTTATACTGTTTTGGAGAGTATAATTTAAAGACAGATACATTGCTGCTATTTTGATTTGGTGTCAGTAGGGGTGTGTTTCAGACTCCAGAGATGCTACAGAAGCAATTACAGTGGCAAATAAAACTATTATTAAAACCCTGACGTTTTTAACTGCTCTATGCGTGTAATCACTCTTAAATAAATGAAGGAAAAATAAATGTTAGGAGAATAATTTGCTGTTAATCAAGAGTAATAAAGTGAGCAGCTTCATTTCCTGTACAGACTTGTCTGATTTTAATATCTCTGAAGTTTGACAGCAGGAGAAAGCAAAAAACAAAGTTATGCTGTGATGGTGTGTGTGGTGAGAAGTTCTGGAGTCTCACTACCGTGGGTCTTGTTCTTTTTCTCTCCCTTACCTTTTCCCAGCTCTAATACAGCTGATCTGCTTAGGTGTGCATTTTTACACACTGGGATTAGTGGTAATATAGTACTGAAGATTCTGAAATTCTGGACACTTCACCTTCCATCCTAAAAAACACCATTTCTTTCCAGAAACTGGACCTTTCTCCAAGAAAAAAGTTCAAAAATATTTTGAAGGCAGATGCAAAGAGTCTCGCTGAGTTTGATGTAGTTCAGTTCACCCCTGCTCCCTACCTCTGACCACCTAGATTGGAGACTTTCACTTAACAGTGAGACCATAATCTATTTATAGGCCCGTAGAATAGGAAAATACAATCACCCTCTTTTTCATAAACTAATTTTAATTGAATATGGTAACTGAAAGAGTGAGATTTTTCTCCTTAGGAGGCCATATTAAGATCTGACATAACAAAGCAGAAATGGCCACTTGGCTTAATCATATTGAGTCCCTGTAATAATATCCCTGTATACAGCAGTGATGAAGGCACATGACTCTGTGTAACCACAGGCAAAACATTTATGAACAGGTGCTTATTATTCGGTTTTACATTGTGCATCTAATCATGTCTGAATGGAAAATTCAATTCACTCCAATCACAATACATTGTTGCAGGTAAAATTGAATATAGCTTCAACAATTACAAGAGAACTGCCAATACATTTGTGCTGGATGTAAGCAAGGGTGGGAGAAACTTCCACAAATGTTGCACAGTATTTTAAACAAGCAAATTTTGATTTTGATAACGACACTACTTCTCACACATCATTCTTTTAATTTATCATGTTATTATCCCATTCAGGAGGAACGGGCAATAAAATAGAAATCATGAACATCAGGTGTTCCATGAGAGCCCTACAGCACCACCTCTGAACTCCCTCCGTGTTGTTTTCCTGTACCATCCCTAAATCTCTGCATTCTCTTTGCAGCCAGGGCTGGGCTGGGCTCACTCCAGCTCGCTCAAGGCCATGAGAGTGGGGATCTGCACTTCAGTACCTGGGACTGATTAGGGTGAAAATCCAAATCAATCCCGTGCAGAATAGCTGATAGACCTCACAACCCCAGCTCCACCTGTGTTGCATACCAAGGGCCAGAGAGAGTAAGGTCTGGTATCCAAATCCCCACCTTTCACCTCCACCTGCTCTTTTTGGCACTTGTTCTGCACTATCCTGACTACTTGTCCTCATAGGCCTGTCCATGAGCTTTCACCTGGCTCTGTAGCTCACCTATTCTTCTCATCTCCTACTCTTTCACCTACCTTTTTGCTGCCTTTGGTGTCTCAGAGGCTTCCAGAATACCTGTCACATATGTCAGGGCTTGTTCCAGGGCTGGATCCAGTGGTGCTGCTGACAGGTTAAAGGAGGGGAAGGGAGGGCTGTGCTGTGACATGACAGCTCTGTCCTTGTTCCATCCCACAGGCCAGAGCAAGGACAGCAAACAGGATGAAAGGTGAGGAGATTTTTCTCTTAGATCCCCATGTAAATCCATTTTATGTCACCTCTTGTTCTCTCAGAATTTGGAACAGACAGGAAGTGAAGCAGAGGGTGGAAGATCAGTATGTGGGAGCTTTTCCTAAATCTACCTCTACCCGAAGTGTAAGCACAAGGCTCTTCTGCTTCTCCATTTTAACTTCCAGCTTTCCATGAATACATTCACCAAATAAATTCATGAGAGGGAAGGAATACATTTGAAATCCCTGTTACAGAATACTTCCAGGGAAAGTTTTCATATCCATCCTGTTCTAACCAGACATTTGATGTGGCTCCAGTTGGAACACACACATTTGTAATTGTTGCACCAGGGTCTGGCTTTCAATAGCGTGGTATTTGCAATGGTTGGCTTGGACTCCATCTGGAGGCGGTGAATTATTCATAGAAATCAAACGGGAGACACTTGTAAATACAGAAAAAAAAAAAGACATCTCCTTCTTTGAAATAGACAGTTTTCAAGGAAGAAAATTAATTTTAGAGCAATAAGGAAACCAGTGTTCAATGTGTGGTTTAACCCTCAATTTTCCACAAGAAGGATCTCTCCCCAAATTGTTGACAGTAAGCTGGGAAGAACAGAATGAAAATCTGAAGACATAGCCTATCACAGCACAATGCCTCTCAGCACTGTCCTTTGCTAAATCTCTGGCACTACCTCAGGAAGGAATTTAATCTGTGCAATAACTGAAATTGCTTCTATTCTAATAAATACAAAANTTTTTTTTTTTTAACTATTATTATCTCTCCTCCTTTTCTGGATTCCTATTTGGAAACTTCAATGGAAAACATTTACCCTAATTTAAAAAACAAACACACAAGCTCCAAATACTACTCTCTGGTTCAAACTGGTTTTGGAGCTACACATGTTAATTGCTTGTAGGGTTTGGTTCTTTTAAAAAATTCTTTGCCAATCTTAGATCAATGAACAGTTTCTGTTAAATCAAGACTTGAGAAAAGTAAGAAAAGTATAGAGAGGGGAAACTAGAGTGCAAAATAAATGTCTAAGTGATAAAGCTGTGATATGACTATCTAAAGTGGGTTTTAGGAGTTTGCCAAGGACAGAAAATTGGGCCAGCAGCACTGAACTGTACAGTCTTACTGAAAAAGTGTCTTTGTACCTTTCAGATGATGCTGGCACTTGAAATCTCTACACTTGAACAGTTTTTCAGAATGTGGTTCCTCTTGCATCTGAGTTTTATCTTCTCCTTTTCCCTTATTTTTCAACTTATTGAAGGTTACTCAATTTTTTTCAGCAGTGCCTTCCAAGATTGGTAACTTACTAGAAATGACCACCTTTGAGAGATGCAAAACCTCTGTACAAGCATGCAGTGATCTTCCCAGCTCAGCAGTCATTCAAAGGAGGCCCTTAAAAGACAATCAAGGGTGTCAACTCTTCAACAAATTCAACTCCTCAACAAAAAACAATGTGGCCACATTTGTGGCCATAGTACCTCTTCTTCAAATCTTACCATCTTTATCAAAGTTATACTTTCAGATATTACTCCAGTTTTGAAGCTAAATCTAACTTTTGTGACAAGCCTTAGCTGGGTGATTCAGAGAGATGTTCACCTAAGCCAATGTATATTACTTGGAGAAATATCATAACTAAAATGTCAAACTCCTCTCCTTTTTATGCATGTATTACATCCTCTCTGGGCTAGATGGTCTGTGGCCAGTACACAGACATCTAATAACATCTCATGTCTAAACAGGCTTTTATCTTATCTCTCCTCTTTCCTTTATCAGCAATGAAAAACCCCACACTTAAATAAATTTTTCTACTGAATTCAGCTTCATCTTATGCAAGCAGAGACAGTAATATTGATATTCAAACCTGAGCCAAACCTGGGGTGAATTTCTAAGTTTGGCACAACCATTATAACTTTCTGCAAATACATCAATTCTTATATAGGTAAAGTGCAAGAACAAGGGATGGCTCCTAACACAGGCATAAGCACCTCTAGGAAAAGGCTCTGTAGCTTGAACTGCATCTGAAATAAAACCAGTAGTAATTATATACTTTAAAATTATTCTTTGACTTCTTATTTTGTTCCTGTAAGTTTTTGTCTCACTGGGTTCTCAGCTAGGGCTGCAATACAGTATTAATGTCCAAATAATCAGTCACTGCAGTTATTATTTTAATTATTGCACAGGGAGCAATCCCTCCATTTAACCCTGTTGCAAATAATGTTGGGCTTCAGATTCTCATGTTGACTGCAAAGGGAAAGCACCTTTATCAGCTTTTTCTGGGGAAAGCAGTGAGAAATATCCCAAAGTTTTCAACAAATGTCCTGGTAGCTGTCTAGAAATTGTGGCACTTGAGTCATTATAGCTCCTCAGCCTGCCTGGATTTGGACTCCCATTTTTCCTAACTGGGGCTTGTTTAACAGACATTGAGGGCAGAGTGCAGGGAGCAGTTTTGTTCTCCTTCCTTCTGGAGCTAAATCACTGTGTAGCCAAGAGTACACAAAGTAGACAATCAAGAGCAATAACCTCTGGGTACTGGAGGCAGTCTGAGCTTGTGGGGTACATTTCAGGCGCTGCCAAGCTTGTGAGTGCCCTGGAAAACAAATAACATGTTTAAGCATCAAGATTGTTGGGGTACAAAGTGAATAAATATGTATTCTATTGCTGTCTTGTATAGAAGTAGATTGCAGTGGCTCTTCAGGCACTGTGTGCTTCAGCAGTGGCACTCCTTGTCATGGAAAACTGGTTATTCAGACCAGCTTCTAAAGCAACTGTACAACTCTTGTGTAGAAATCCTTTGAGAGCTATGAAATAGGAAGATAATTCTGGCTCAGGAAGTGCCTGCACTGTCATCACTAGAAGGTAAGACCTAAAGTAATCTGAGCTTACTGCTCTTATTCTCACCTGGGCATGGGGACAGGGAGAAGATACCAGGTTAGATGTCCCTGTTTTCTGATTATGGTAATTCTTACATTTTCAACTACACCAACAATGACTTAGGTCGTATCTAGGAGCACAAAAGCACTCCCATAGTGAACTGAGTTAGAGCAGAGATGGGATCTACAAAAAAGCCCCTGGGACATATCTGATCTCTTCTCTTCCAACACTGAGCCCCTCTACCAAGCCACATACAGCACCAGTACTTTAGGAAAAGATGTTTCTGGGTTTAACTCACACAGCTGAGCTCCCTTTAGCCCACCCTATGAAAGCCAGTTAACACAAGCTCCTGTCTTGCTTTTCAAGTATCTCCCTGCTCCTTGTTGGTTTTCCTTGGCTTGGGCCTTTCAGCAGAGATGAGGCAAACACTAGACACGTGGCTGCTGTGCTGGCACTGCCAAAAAACGCATCAGTGGGAGATGCAGAGGAGCAGATGCAGCCCAGCAGGCCTTTGTGGACTGCCTGCACCGGGCTCTCCGTGCCCAAGGCAGTGCCAAGTGCCTCAGCTGTGGGCAATGGGCTCCATGCCCTCCAGACAGACAGACACGAGCACAGACAAGCTGGACACCACATCCAGGCACTGAGCACGGGCCTGGATCTTGTGGGGCACTTGTCCTAGCCAGACAAGTCAAAACAGATGGCCAGACCTGTAGATCTTTGTTTTACATGTCTTAATTACATACCCTGTTTACTGACCCTGCTGGAAAGGCTCTCTTGTTCAGGACCTTTTCTGTGTGCACAACTGAGGTTTAAAAAGAGCTGTCAAATGTGACAGAAGAACAATTTTCTTATGGAAAGAAGCAGCTAATTGCTCTTTGTTAGATTATATTTATATAGGAGGGGACTGGGCTATAATTAACCAGATTAAATTCAGAACTGATACATGCAAGATATCCCAGAGAGAAACTGAAAAGCAGTCTCAGTGAAGTGCAGGGAGGAGGAGCAAGCTGTGCAGATCAGGCTCTGGGCATTTTTGCTGGCCACAGGGTAAATGGGGTTCAGTAGCAAATTGCTGTCAGGAAGGTAGACCACTTTCCAAAATAGGCTTGTGGCCACCACCAATTTGAAGGTCAGGGAAGATGGCCTCTCTGTACTTAATAACCTTTACTAGACCTTTTTTCCCCTGCTGCTGATTTTGCAAGACCTGAGATGTCATTATTTCAAGGCCCTAATGAGGCCATTTGGTAAGGTATAATTTTTTACATCCTACATAAACAGACATTTAGACAAAATGGAGAAAGTCCAAAGGAAAGCAGTATGGGTAATAAGAGGTTGAGGAAACATGACCTAGAGAGAAAGGCAATTGAAATGAGCCCTATTTAAACTGAGAAAGCAAGAGAGGCCTATAATGATAGCTCTCTACACTGTCAAATGCTCTTAATGACACTGGCAGAACTTAGCTCTTTTTTGGAGGTGAGAGGACATGAGGTAATCAACTCAATTTGTTTGTAGTATACAAAAAGTTAGGATTGCAAAATGAGTAATTTTACATGCAAACTTGAAGGGGGATTTTAATTCGTTAAATTTTAAGTTGCACCAGATGAAAACAGGACATGATCTAAGGATTGTGATTAACAAGCACCATCCAGCTCAGGTATTACCCCACCGGACAGCAAAGATATTTTTACATCACTATCATGACATAAGTCTTGGTGTCTGTGTAGGAAATCAGGACAACCTTTTACAGGAAACTTCAGGAAGTACCTATTTCTGGTATTTTCAATTTCCCCCCAATTTTTACAAAATTGTTCCTGTCATAGAGTTGTAGCAGCTTTCTGTGTCAAGGGGGAACATTGGAGTGAGGTGTTTTGAAGGATGAGCAAAAGATGCAGCTTTAGTTCTGGCATTTTAGGCCTGAGCTTGCCTGTGGGTTGCTTTCATGCTTGCTCCAGGGGTAAATGAAGCCACTTTTACAGAAAAGCCTGTTTCACAATTAGCAGGATGCTGGATTTCCACCATGCATACAGTCTGCTGTCATACAGGATCTTCATGTCCATCTAGTTCAGAAACAGGCCACTTCACTGACCAAATTTTGCTCAATACTTTTATTTTAGTGGTTTTAAAGAAAAATTTCTCCAATGTTTCTGGTCTAGGACAGCTGAAACGTCCTTTGTGGGACATTAGATCATTTAATTAGAGAAAGAGACTGGACAGGTGTTCCTGTACCAATATTGGGTCCATATTAAAAGTGACAGGTCTTGAAAAGCAACCAACAGACACAGAAACAAGTGGAGAGAAAAACATGAACACACACACATACACCCACCATTTCCACACACCCCCTGCCTGAGATCATCAAGCAAAGGAAATATTCTCCTCAGTACATTAGCCACAATTCATCCTGGTTCAGGTAAATGAAAAATTTAATATTAAAAATGTGTTTCTCATTTGAATTTTTAAAAAATAAATAAAAGAGACCCAGATCTAATTAGTCTCCACACATTTATAATATTCTCATTTGGAAGTTACAAGGCAGGCAAGCTGGATATGTGTTAAATACAAGAACAAATAACCATGAATGAAATGTTAAGAATCTGAAGCCGAACCCATTTTCTAAAAAGCATAAATAGAACATCATTACAATTGGTTAGATGCCAAATTAAATGTAGAAAGAGACTAACAAAGTAAAATCAGAGCAGAAAATGTTATTAGGAATTAAGCTAAGAGAAAGTATATGTGAATATTTTCTTACTTTCATGATTAACACAGGCCTATTTTGGGCAGGAGGGGCAAGTTTGGAGGGCAGGTGATAGGTTTACAAATCAGAATAGCAGGATGCTGTGGTCAACACCTAATGAAGGAAAAGAAATAATGTAAAATGTTTCTTTTTCAGGTCATGTTTGTAAGAGAACTGAGCTCTCTAACCGAGTGATATTTTAGAGGATTTAAGTGATGGAGCAGGGGATTAGATGCAGAGAGAAAACCTCCATTTCCTTTTGTGAAGGACTGTGAGAACGTGCCCTAAACCCCACCTTGCTGCATGCATGTCTGGGTGTCACTGGGGGCTGGATCTGGACCCATCTGGAGAACACTCTCGAAGCAGCTGGGACCCCTCCCCACCCCAGCTCTGAGGTGACAGATTTTTGGAGCAGATGGCCACTAATCCTTTGCAGGGATGCTCTGGGGAGGCAGCAGTGGGTAGTAGCTGGCCATCAAGGGGACTGACCTGCTCCTGGACAACGCTGGCACTGCATGGAGTGGATGTGTTTCACACCCTGTCCTTCTCCCTGGTGCTTAAGGAGTGTAGATCTCACAGAAGGGAATGTTCCTGTGCTGCCTAGGAGCTCCCTCACCTCTTCTGTGGCAGCAGGAGCCTCCTTGGGCTGCCTTCCCTTATACTCCCAGGACTAGAACAACTGTTTTCAGACATGGGTGAAGCCATGAGAAGCAGGGAACAGGGTAATAAAAGGAGAGGATGGCAGAGAGTGGGTTGTCTGTTTCTGACACAGGAGAGACCTAAGACAGACTTTTGCAGAAAGGGAGCTCCTCCAGGAGAGAGTTAAGGGGCCTAAGTGGTCTCTAAATATTTGTCTCATCAATATATAGCAAAGGAGCAGAGGTCAACTCTGCTATCTTGTGTCAAGGAGAAGGAAAAGCTTTCCCTGTACTTTCTGGAGTCCACTTGTCTCTTTTTGTTTTAATACCTGATCATTTAAAGATTCATCTTGCAGCCTGCACTTCCACTGGTCATGGAGGAAACTCCTGAGAACATCACATCATAGGCTCCTCTTTTCCTGTCCTGCAGCATAAATTGTTAACACAAGACCTTTGCAGACACGTATAGGGCTCTTATGGAGTAAAAATATTCACACATGGTGCTATCCAGAAACAAGTGGCTGATCCTGAGCAACTTATTCAAAAACAGCTTGATTTTGAGACAAGCTCTTCAGGGCAGAAAACTTATCATCAAGAAGACTTAAACACAGATGACTGGGAACTTTTCCCCAACCACTCTCTTGATTAAACAGGCATTTCCATTTTAAATTGGATGGAAATCCAGAATATTAAACATTTCATTTTCTGACATAAACTCGGCATTTTTTCATCAAAACTGTTTTGATTTCTGCTGATTATAGATCCTTCTTTTCAAGTAGAATCAAGGGATCTGTGCCCAGGGTGTGCTGGGTTCACCTCTGTGACAGCCTCTTAGCAGCTGGGAGGATCCTCACTCCAGGCAGTGCGAGACAGGATCCACGGCCAGTTCAGCTGACAGATATGCTGTGGCCAAACTGAAAGAGAAAGTGCAGACCTGTAAACAGAGAGACAGAGAGGTTCCAGGTTTATCCTCTGTGCCCTAGCAGGGAGGCTTTGTTCCTACTGAACTACCTCACTTTTGCCGTGTGGCTGGAAGTAATTCAGCTCAAGAGCATGGTTTGACTGATGTGGCTTGTCTGTGCAGCTGAGATTCACTGGCAAGAAGGCTATAGCCAGTGGAGCAGCTACAGGACTTAGAGATGCTCACAGAGCAGTGCAGCAATAATATCTTGGAAATCTCTGTTTAAGAAGTCTGAGACTTCAGAGGAAGAGCAAGCAAAAATAAACCTCCAGGTCTTATTTTAGACATATAGGAAACATTCTACACCTCTACCTCTACATTCTACATGCCAATTTGATGTAGCAAGTCATTCTCAAACAAGGTATAATGGGAACTAAACCTTAATGAAAGCAAACAGTACCTTGTGTTTCACAGCCTGTCACTTGGCTTGTGTACCACCTCAGAGAAAGGCACGGAGAAATTTCTCACAGAAACAAATTTAGTCCCCATGCAACTTAAAACTGACAGAAATACACCCACTACTACCACTTCTCTCCTTTACAGATATATTATCTTTTCCGTTTTCCTTTCAGGATTAACAAGACAAAAACAAAACACGTTTATATTGCACAAACCTTCAATCTACCTGTTGTTGTAGGTATACATATATGGAAATGAACTTTAAACTGGGAGGGGAGAAAGCAACAAAGTAAGATGTTTGTTTTCAAGGAGCAGCAGAAGCAGAGCCAAGAGAAGACCTTTCTGAGGAGATGCTCTTGCTCACGTAAGTCAAAGGGGTTTGGGCAAGGATCCATTGGCTGAGCCTTGTTCCAATTTAATTGGGAGCTGCTTCACCCGTGGGCAAGTGCTGGCCTTTCCCAGAGCTGCCACATGCCCAGCCATCAGCTGTCAGCCCAGATCTCCACAGCACTGACATTGTCTGAGTGGGTGATAGCTGCTTTATAATCCTCTGCAGGTTCCTGCTTAAGGCACTTGTTTAGTTTACTTGACCTCAGACCTGGCCTTAAATTTGCTGACAAGTTTATAGAGACTGGAACTGTCAAAGCTCTGAATCTCAGAGTAACTCAATGGTTTTCAGAAAACCTCACCTCCAGGTGTCATGGGATTTATATCTGATTCCCTCTTTTACAAAGTATAGACTTAATAATTACCACACTTTTGGAAAAATCTTACAGACACAGAAGCAGAAGATGTAAGAAATACAGCATAATTGATTTCAAATCAAGAAATGCCATATACTGTAAAAATCCTCAAACCACCTAAAGGTTGTGGAGAACCTGGCTCATAGGTGCCGATGTTATCCTGCTATATTTATAAAATGGATGCTTTGTACCCACAGAAAGACAGTCCCTCAGAGGGAGAGGCTGAGCTGCTTCCCCAGAGCTGTGTGCTCAGCAGAGGCCCCAGCAGCATTTGAGCAATTTAGCACTTTCCAGGAAACCAGACAAACTAACACAGCCTGTTTATTTCCTCTTTCATTCAGTACTCCCACGCTGGTGCCTCTGTAAAGGAAAATATTGATGGATCTGAAATATGTACAGCATAGGCTCAGAGTCCATGGCAGTCACCCCCTAGCAAGCTGTTTCTGAGGCTGTTTTCTTGGGTGAGACCATGAATTATTCTGTCTTGCTCTTACTCCTTTTATTTTTTTCTGTATATCTGAGTTTGCCCCCTGTTAACGTGCCAGATGACTGCAACAGCCTAATGCCATGGAGGAAGAAATAGGAAAGTTCATTCTACAGTAAGATGTTTGCAGAAGATTTCAAGAGTCAGTAAAGAAAAAATTTCCCTTTTTAAAGGTTTGCCTTATTTTTTTTTTTTTTTTAAATAGGGCAAACCTACCAGATTTTCAACTTTTCATTGAAATTTCTGATGATCCCTTTAACTTCTAGTGGTTCTGAGCCTTAATTTCAAAGCAACCCCTTCCATCAGATGACTAATCCCAACAGAAGACTGAAAGACTCACTAGGGAGAGTTTAAAGTGAGAAAAACAAGGAGCCAGGAGATTGCTCATGGAGCCCAAACAGAGCGTATCTTATCCAAGCCTCTTATGCCAACATTTTCTGGTGATTTCCCTTTGGAGAACTTGCCTGGCACCAGGCATCATCCAGCAGAGGCCACAGCACTGTCATGCTGTAACTTCCTAGCAGGAAAATGGATTGTGGTAGCTCTAATAGTGCAAGATTCAATGAAACAACAATTAAATTTGTTTTTTTCAACATATGCAGAGAGGTGATTTATTTTAGTTATGACTGGAGAGAGGCAAATGTTGAAATTTCTCAGTGTTAACCTGCATTCTCTGCTGAGCCTTCATTTGGTCCAAAAGAAAGAACACAGCAATCTTATTTTTCCTTTCAAAAATTAACCCCTTTTCACTTTTATGCAAAATTCACAGCAACCAAAAACACTTCAGAAACAGCCTATTCCTGTACTTCACTTTTCTTTCAGAAAGTACCTTCCTTTGTAAAAATACCTGGTAAAAATAATGGTTTCACCTTCAAGGTGTGTTAGATCACAGTTGGAAGCCAAAGATCAGACACATCCACCTGAAAAACCCTTTGAAATCCAAGCAGAGATACTTTAACATCCAGAAGGGATTGTGATTCATGTGGCTGCATTTTCTTTTCCTATTGTATCCCTAGGTATTCATCTGTGAGGCTTCCCTGTTCCATCTCAACTCTAAGACCTCAATTAATTTACTTCCTGGCAAATCTCCCAAGGCAGAGGGCCCTGTCGCTCTGCAAGACCCACATGACTGCTTTAATTTGCAATATTTTCAGTGTTATTAGCAGCAAATTTATACCCAGAGATCAATGAATTTCTACAAATGAAGGCAAGTCTAGAAAAAAATTTGGTCAAGGGTTTTGTTTATACCTATTTTGATAAAACAACATGCAGAATAATCCTCCCTCCAAAAAAACCCCAAATCCTCACTACAAAGTATCACTGGGGTTTGAGTCTGTGATTTTGCCCTGCCCTGTTTCACAGTTCAGTTCCTGTGCTTACCTTTTGTCCTGTTCCAGACAGAATGATTTTCACAAACCATCAATCTGTGTAACATAACCATTCTTCCAGGGAACAAACCACACCCTGTTGTGGGGAACATAGAGTCTAACAGGCCATTCTGGGAATAGATTGAATGAGGAGGAGGAAGGGAAAAATGAATAAAAATTTATAGGATTTATAGGAGTACAGAATTAGGAAAGGGAGGGGAGAGAGAGAGAGAGCAAAGGATCTGAAAGTGTACAAATGTCAGAAGTGGCAAAAGGCCATTAATGAAACTTCAGGAAAATTACAGGGTTGATATATTTGAGGTAGGAAAAAAGAGCTATGAATGAAAACCTTGTCTTCTCATCTTGTCCTTTGCCTTCTGCTGCAAGAAATAAAACTGACATGAAGGAATATCATCCTTTGTCTTCTCCTGCCCTGTCCCCTAAGGCCACGACACCCACGTAAAGGGTCTCCAGCTATTCATCTAATTTTGAGCCCAAGTTTTAGTCTCCTAAGACAGATCAATCTTATGTAGGGCTTTTGGCAGGCATCTGAGAAGAAATATTGTGTGAAAAATTTGAATTACCACCCTGAGTGATAGGACTGATGGCAGACAGCAGAAAACCCTCTGTCTTCACCTCTCTGTCCTGTCCTCTGGAGACTCAGTGGCAATGAGGAGCTGCTGCTCTGCTCTGCACAGGGAACATAAATATTTCCAGAAGGGAAAGGAAAAATATGCAGATGAATATAATCTTTGTTACTCTGAGGATATATATATAAGCAAATGAAGGGGAAACCAAGAACATTGCAAGAATATTGCTCTCAGCAGGACATACCACCACAAGGGGGTAAGGATGAAATTGCATTGCAAAGAAACTTTAAAAAAAAAAATTCTGAAACTATAAGAAAGTTGGGTTATGCTCAGCTCTAGTCCATATCTGAGCAGTATATTATATTCTACTGTCTTGTTTTCCCTTTGGGTGTTTATTTGCATTGAAACCAGCCTAACATCTGGTGGAGGACAGCATTGCATGTTACAATTCCTCCGCTCGGATAGCATCATTTTAGAATAAATGAAAGCATGAATGCACTGCATTGGGAGTTCAGTGATTTGTGTAGTTGGCTTTTACACATTCATTTGGAGAGACAAGTGGGAGTTGAAGCAGGAGATGAGGGAAGAACTGCATATATGGCTAGCTCAACATGTACTACATATTCTGAATATAGGAAGAAGAATGAAAAAACATGGTGTGTGGCAGGCTAGATAAGAAAACTTTTAAAAATCCTGTCTTTGTGATAACAGAATAGCTTTGAGGAGCACTGCTGGTAAATCACAAGGAACCATATAAACAAGGAAAAAATGGGGAATGTTTGTTAATACCATGGCAACCCTCTGGACACACAGAATTCTCCTTGTTGCAATACAGTTTCTAGCTCTCTATTTTCTATCAACGCAAACAATTTGTTCAGCTTCTCTGCCTGTCTTTTGTGTTGGATTTCTAACAAAATGCCCTTAGTCCTGGCAAGCCAAGCAAGATGCATGGTGACATGCCAGTTTCCCTGAAGCATCTTAGGGACTACAAATTGCACATCTATTCACCTGCTCCTAATCCACTTAGGTTTGTCTGCTGCAGACCATGGCACTCCATTGTCCCTCCTGGGTTTCCTGCATAGTCTCTGATACCCACTGCAGAACTAAAGTGTGTCCCATCTTCCCTCGTGGTCTTGAGTTATCTGGGAGGCTGAGCCAATGTAAAGGATTTTATCTTAAGTAGAAACAACCTGGAAGATAATTAAAAAGAAACCAACTTTCTTAAGTTGGGAGACAGAGTTATTGTGGCAAAGATATGAGGTCCGAGCACAAGGCATGCAGAACTCTAGACAGAATAACCTAGACAGGAAGAAATGCATGGGGGGTCCCTGAAGAAAGGACAGCTGGCAAGCACAGAGTCAAGAATTTAGGTTACCAATTTCATATAATAAAAAACCCCATACCATCCAAAGACTTCAATTTTTCTTGCAAACCTACTTACATTTTAAATTGAAACATTTGTTTTCATCAAACCTCAGGAAAAGTACCTGTCCTTCCATTATAAGCAATTTAATCCCTATTGAAAATCAATATATATCCTTTGATAGGCTTTTGCACAGATGTTTATATGTATTTGCTTTTTTGATCCATGCCCTGGAATGTCTCATGTCCTCCTTGTGTTCTGTATAGCCCAGCACTTTTTAAAGGAAGTGCAAAAAGAGGAGACAGCAGCTGGCAGCTGTACAGAGCTGCCTAAGCTTGTTCTGGGGCTGAACTACATCCTGTTCAACTTCAGTGATCTATTGAATGTATGGCAAAGCAATGGTCCCCTCCTTCTCTCAGAAAAACAAGAGAGAATAAAAAGTGGGAGAGGAGATTTGGTGGAGTGTTCTGGTTCAGGAACTTGACACCTGGCCAGGTAGGAGTTTCATCAATTAGAGCAGAGCAAAAGGGAAAGCTAGGTAAAGCCATCTGAGAGTTCTATAACTCTCCCTTTGCCTAAAAAAATGCCTTGATTCCACAAGGCACAGAGCTACAGCACAGAACTACACTGACAAAATCAGGAAACAAGTTTCAAATGATTTCTTTTTCTGACACACTGAGGTCTTTTCTGTGCTCAGGACTTTATGGATTACTTAAAACCAAAAATCACTGAGAAAACATTTTTCACTTGAGTGTTTCTGATGAGCAGCAGTAGTCTTGGTTTCACCGTCTAAAAATGACACCTCTTTAAATACACCCCTCCAAAAAGATAGGGCAACTTGTTGCTTTTTTCCATATTATTGCAGAAGCAAATGCCCTTAGAGCTTTTCAGTGCCAAATCTCTTACTTCCCAGGAAAACACAAATATACTCAAAACCAAAACATCATCAATGAAATAGCTCATTTAAAATAGTGCTAACAATGACTGCATGATTTCCTGGTTTGATAATTACCTTTCTTTCCTTGTGGAAAGGGTATTTGTGGGCCTTCGGGCAGTTGCTTTTATTTTACTCCTATCTCTTTGATTTCAGAGAAATTTTGCATGTAATGCATTTCACCAGAGAAAGGCTGTAGTGGCCCGTGTCTCAAGCAGTTGTGGTAAAAAATGGTGATCAGGTGATGTTAATTCCTTGGTAGATGTGACTGATAAATGGAAAAGCCTTGAGTGCTACACTGATAAGGGGTCTGTCATGTCAGGGAACAAGGAAAATATTCCTGGAAGATCTTTAAATTGCATTTTCATTCTGACCTACTTTTCCTGCAGTTTTAAAGGTTTGCTTGGTGATGACAAGGGTGAAACTAAGAGCAACTGATAAGAAATCTAGCTTAGGAAAATTAAGCTTAGCTTGTCCTGGTGGCTCTGACTGAAAATAATGCCTGATTTGCTATGATTCCTCATTCATATTTTTTTAGTCCTATTGCTGTAAGTCTTGCTACTCTGAGCGTTGTTTGCAGGAGCCTGTCAAAGATTGCAAATAACTCTCTATCAAAAAAAACCCTTTTATAGTAGAAAGAGTTATACAACTTTAACCATGGCAATCACTTAAATATAGGATTTTTGGCCGTGCAAAAATATTTTTGGGGCCTGGTATTGTATCAGTTATGACTGTGATAACCTGTTGTATGATTTTGTCTGACATGAGTGTCCAGCTCTTCTCTCGCCTTCCCAACGTTCAGAAGTGCAAGCTTCCAAACCACTCCAGCTGCTGACCACAGCCCAGATTCGATCCATGGGACTCCAGATACTTCCACAAGCTTCTTTACCTCCTGCACTGGAAACCAATTTCATCCCATATGCCCTATTCTCTTAAATAGGAGAGAAAGAGAAGCCCTTCTAGAATCTCTTGCAAGGCATAGCCAATATCTCACAATCCTTTGAGGTGCCTCCTGACGCTGAGAGGCAGGACAAATTTAGGTCTTTGATTCCAGCTCCACTACACTCTGAGCCACCTCTCAGGGCTGATGTTGAGTTCCAGCTGCTGGAAGTCAACAGCTGAAGGTCAATAGAAAGTGTTTGTGGGAACATGGCACAATTCTAATTTCATTACTTTTTGTAAGGAAAAAATAAGGAAAACTAATAGCCACACAGCAGTCACTTTTGCTGGAGAACTGAATGAGAAACAAGTCCTTGCACATGGGATAGTCCCAGACAAAACTGCAGGTTCCAGTCTTGAAGTAGTTTCTTTCATACTGACAAGGTTTCACTAAAGCACAGGAAATACACCCTAAGGATAAAAACCAGACAGGAATATGGTGGATAAGATCCCTGAGATATTGCATACTAAATCCCAACAACCAGAAGAAAAAACAATCAATTGTTTCCATTTCCTTGTCTTCTTCCTGCAGAGACATCAAATCAGTTCCTGCTGGGAATTAAGGTTCTCTAGAGCTTTTGATTCTCTCCTAAATTTCAATCCCGGGAAGCATAATTTTGTATATCACCTCCATTAAACAAACTGAGCTACAATTCAGTCAAGACTTTCCAGTTCTAAGTACTTAAACTGATGTTTCTAAATGGTTTACAGACTATAGCATGGGGTTAGTGAGAAGCTCAACATCTGCATTTAAATAATTACTTTTTAATTATGCTAGACTTTGTCAGGCAGAATAATTCCAAATATGTGTATATCTTTAAATAGTCTCGTAAAATAACCCCAGCTAAATGAACTCTCAGGGATACACGGAGAAATTTTAAAAAATTATTCAATA
>VZTR01029534.1:41919-56932 GCA_013400775.1 Chaetops frenatus | reverse complement strand
TTTTTTTTTTTTCCTTCTTAAACCCAAAGACAGTGTTGGTGTTTTTCCAGATAGGATTCCAAAACTTAAAATCCATTCTCTGCATAAAAGCTGGATTAATAGACAGAATACTTTAATCACCTTTGACGTCTTTAAGCCCAGGTTTTGTGGTTTTTTCATGTTTGCAGTCTGAGTGCACACTCTTACATGTACTTCTTTCAACAATTTCAAAAAAAGTGCAAGGGAGCAGTCTTAAAGGCAGACCTTCTTTAAAATCCCTGATGTCAAACCTTCCAAAACCAAGTGACTCAACGTTTTGAATGCAACCGTGGGTGGTTAATTCAACCAGTGAAACAATCTAGAGAGTTTTTCCTTTACTTTATCTAAAAATAGCTCTCAGAAATATGGAATCTATTAAATACGATTGTTTGCATGTGATATAAGAATGATAAGGTCTGGATAAGATTGCCACAATATTAGCAGAAATAAATGGGTATTATGCCATTTCTTTCCAATTTTGGTGTAGGATTGTAATTGTGACTCAATATTTTGAACAGAAAAACCTCACACTCTCTTTTCCATTTAAGTGCTTTTCATAACTTTTGCTTTTCTAACACACCTCTTTAGGCCTGAACTCTAGTAGTTTGTTTTGGTGTTTACTTTTTTAGGAGGGAGAGGGGTTGAGGGTTTTATTTGGTTTGGTTTTTCTTGTTTCATTTTGCTGTTTTTGCTTTATAAATCACCCCTGAATCTATTGATGGGCAAAGCAAAAGACTGACAGTCCCAGGGAACAGGAGATCAAAGCTGGAATTGTATCTTCCTTTCCTTTGTGTACCACATGGTAAAAGGCTGCAGGTTCTATTCTGAAATACCTGCCCTGCCAATGTTCACTGTTTCTTAGGGGTCTGTGTCTGGAAGATCTTTTGCTTAAAATAAGACAATATGTCAAACTAACTTCAGCAAGTCAGATTCCTGAATACGATTGTTCGTTCTGTCACCATTATTCAGGAATAGCCATCTTGGATTTTATGGTTTGATCCCAGCAAGCAGCCACTCTCTCCTCCCCCACCAGCAGGATCAAGGAGAGAATGGGAAGGGTAAAAGCCAGAAAACTCATGGTTTGAGATAATGACAGGTTGATAGTGAAAGTAAAAGCCATGCACACAAGCAAAGCAAAACAAGGAATTAATTCACTGCTTCCCATGGGCAGCCATCTCCAGGAGAGCAGGACACATAAGGGTGACTTGGGAAGACAAACGCCATCACTACAAGAATTAATCCTTTCTACTTTCTTCCCCTCCATTTTATGTACAGAGCAGGATGTCAGATGGTCTGGACTATCCCTTTGGTCAATCGGGGTCACCTGTCCCAGCTGGGTCTCCTCCCAACCTCTCAGGTACCCCCAACTTCCCCACCAGTGTGGCAGCACAAAAAGCAGAAAAGGCCTTGGCTCTGTGTAAGCCCTGCCCAGCAATAGCAAAAACATCTCTCTATTGTCAACCCTGTGTTCAGCACAAATCCAAAACACAGTCCCACACCAGCCCCTGCAAAGAAAATTATCCCAGTGAAACCCAGAACATTGGTAAAGTTTTTTGTGTAGAGAAGGAGCTGGGGAGAGGGTAACAATCCTGGGAGAGCTGCTATCGAGTATCATGATGTGTACCATCCATACTGTGGAAAACGTCTGGTCACAGCTTTAGCACGAAGTAGAAAATTTTAGCTGCTACAACATTATTGCTAGATGACACCTCATGAGCAATGGAATTTTCTATGTAAATGAATAAAACTGTTGTTATATGAAGATGAATTTTCAAGGAGGAATATCTAAATTACTAACTGAAATGCCCAAGAAACTAGAGCACTTCCCATTCCACAACAATTGCTCTGGATCAGTTTCCAATGCTTCAACAGACAAATGTGTTTCAGTTCTTCATATGGTTAAATATTTCCCATAAAGCTATCTAGAACTACAGAAGTCCAAAACGGAGTCCAGAAATACAGATGTTCAGAAATAAATGACATAGATAAAACATCTGGCTTTAGAAGAGAGAGCAAGCATACTGAAGCTGACAGTTTTCTGCTGCAAGGCTTACATTCTGATATTCTCTAGTGTGAATTAGTAAAAGCAGGGAGCCAAAACCAAAACAGCTGATGTATGGAAGTATATAGAATTACTACATGCTTCAGGTGCTTCCAAAGTACCTCATTGTGAAATCCTGCACTCTTCCCTTCTGACTAACAAGAATCAGTTTTTCTAGACTCCTTTTTGCCTTCTGGAAACCAGACTGGCCTTGTTATTTCACCTTGTGCACCTGGGAGCTAACCTTTTGTTTGAAAAAAACGAGTAGGCTTTCTGTAGCTTGTCACAGGTACTTAGCCTCCACCCAGCTGAACTGATATTAATAAAATAGAGGACCCTAAAAGGCAAAGCTCTAGGGACACATGGTTTTGTGAGCTACTCCATATTTTGGCTGGAACAGGTTAGGTATTCTGCTACACTGGAAATGCAAGTATGGATTTTGGGTTTAGAAAGAAGAGAAAGTATAGTCTGAGAAGAAACACTTTGTCCACTGTGTTCAGTACATTGATATTCCAGTCAACTGTGGAACAGCTGTTAAGTCCAAAAAAAATTTAAAAATAATTAATTTCTTTCTACTATATGCTGTAAGAGCTCTACCCTCTCCTTCTGAGGGTAGAAGAAAATACCCTGAAAATACCCAATAACAGTCTCAAGGCCTTCAGTAGAAAAGTCAGGGAAATAGAAGACCCATAAAACTTCAGAATATGATGCACCATAGGTAAAGGAATGGAAAGAGAAGGGATACTATGGTCCTCTGCACTGAAACAAGAGTTGGTCAAGTGGAAATGGTCAAGGGACTTTAGAATGTGAATACCCCACAGAGAACAGAGGAAATAAAAATGTCAAAGTGTAATGCTCAGGTTTATTTTATATACATAAAATCCTTGACCAGTTAAAACCGTAAAACTTCCAAGAAGCTAAGCACATAAGTGCACCTTTTTCAATTCCTGATATTCAAAAGAAAGACAAAAATAATTACAATATTTACAAATTTATTACAAATTACAAAAATAAATACAAATAATTTATCAGAACATGATTTTAAATCAAGCAAATATAGAAAAAGCCCCAATGCCAAGTACCCCATTGTGGTATATAAAGATCCAATGAAAAAACAAAGGAGGCAGGAGTCAGGCTATAACAACTGTGATCAGGCAGCAACTGGCAATGTCCTGGCATTTTGGGCTAACCACTGAGGAAAATGAAGGGCTAGGAGTCAAACAAAAAGCAGTAAAACTCCATCTGACTTCTTGACACCAAAAGATGCAGGCAAGCATCAGAGACTTGGGCAGGGGTTGTCTGCACCCCTGCTGGGCACACTGTCTACAGAATAGCTTGTGGCCAGGAGGGCAGGAGGAACCTGGCCAGAATGTGAGGGCTCAGGTGGCATGCTGCCCCATGTGGGGCCTGGGTCAAGCAGCATGGACAGAAGTTTCAGCTTTGCCTGGCAGCCACTGTAGACAAATCTCAGTTATCAGAGACACTGGCCAAACCATGTTCCTTTGCAGGAATATGGCACATCCCTCACAGCCATTGCTGTGATCACAAGATCTCCGTTCTACCCTAAAGCCAAGAGCTAACCTTGGAATGCTGTTCCTTCCACTCTCCATTTCTGGCATGCAAACAGTTCCTCTAGGAACATGTATGGGATATTTCCTTCCACTTAATCCCAAAAGCATTTCCCACTGCTTCTTTTGTTCCAGTGAAGGAAACTCATTGCAAATACATTGTCCTGATCTGCATGATGGCAGAGACTGAAGGTTCTTGGAGTTTGCAAACTATGAAATTTGTTTTCCTGACACCCTTTTATGTTGTTTATTTAATTTAAAGTATGAGAAAGTGCACTTTAAGACAGGTTCAACAGTTATTACAGAAAACTTACAGGACAACAGGAGTAGTAAGGTACAGGTGTTCCATATGTTTATAACTTAACCAAAGTGTTATACCTTCACTTTGAAATTTGTTCTTAGAGCATAGGAGGCTATTGTACTGAAATAACTTTATCACATTTCTTCTGGATCTTAAAATCTGCAGACAGCATTATGAAAAGGAATCACATCTTTATTCAGTCCACGCCAGCCAGACTAATGCAAAACACCATTAGAGGCAGGTACTGTAAGTCTTGTGCTGAATGGAAGGGACCTTCTACATTGTTTGTTCTGCTGGTTGAACGTGTTGTAATATTTATCTGTCAGGTGAAAAAATAATCTGTAAAATGTTAGTAAATCCTTCTCAGCTATGTGGAAAAGAAAGTCTCAGCATATGGTCTTTGTGTGACACTGAAGGCCATGAGAAGTTTCAAAAGTACCTCTGCTGGTATACAGAAAGGCATTTGGGATCAATTAAGATTTTGTCTACCAAATGGTCTACCATTTGGTAGTAGATTCTATTTTTCTCTACTACTCTACTTTTTCTACTACTAATCTTTAAAGAGAATGCACTTAGTGCTAAACTTGAAAATTGTTTACTGTTGCCACATTTTAAGCTAATTAGTCATATAAATGCATTTATCTTTTATTGTAAAGTCCCTAGTAAGACTATTGTTTCCACTAGAGCCTTTATAAATTTTGCATTTCCCAAAAGTTCACAATTTAAACCTATTACATTTATGTTTCCAGGGAAAGTTAAATAATCAAAGTCATGCTGTCAATAGCAGGTGTGATTAGGAACTTAAGGAACAAGCAGCATGTGCAGCTCAGTGGAGTTCTTGCACAACTTGTATTGCTTCTTTTCAGGCATGCAAACCCAAATCACACTTCTTAAATATGAACGGATTACTGGGTTATTTATCTGAAATAGATTTATAAAATTCTGGAGTGTTATCACTACTTTTGGCATGAAACAACCCATTTCTCTGGTGGAACAGACTTATAATGCATGTCAGGCAAGTTATTTGACCTAATGTCCTCCAACATTCAAAAACTTCTATATTTCAGAATAATTTCTTGTCTATTCTGCACCTACATGGATGATTAAAACATGCCACATAATTCAATACAATGGCACTGCTTAAGATAAAATGCCCTAAAACCCACTGATAACATAAAAATACTGAGCTTTAGCTAATAGTATTTGTATTATACTATATTTACACTAATGCTACATCACTTAGCATACAAGTGATCTTCATTATAGAGAGGAAACAAATGCAGTCATCACACAAATACAATATAATCCAAACCATGATGTGTCCTAGACATCTTAAACTAAACTTGCAGTACTGAAAAAGCTCCAAAAAATTCTATCAAGAAATTAATTTTGCATTCTCTGTTGAGAGATTGCTGCCCTTCCTGCTTCTGAACAGCAGATTCTAGTTACATCTCTAGGAGATGAGGTGAGTATACTCCTGATCTTACTCTTCTGCTCTGTTAAACTTCACCTTCCCTGAGAAACCCCAGCATGTACCTTTTCAAACATATTCTTCCTGCCATTTTCACTGTTAATTTGGTTGTCCAACGTGTAACCTTGGTCTTCATGAAACTTCCAGACAGTTCTTTAGATTTGCAAAACCATTAGAGAAGAGCAGAGGTGGGGAAAGTTGAGAAGCTAACAAGACAGAGACACTATCTTCAGAAAGCAGCCTCAGGAAATGTAAAGATACAGAAGTGCTGCCCAGAAAAAAAAATTAGAAAAGAATTCTGAGGAGGTTTTTTCCTGAGTACCTCCTAGTTCTTCCAGGTCACACAGCTTCAAAATAAAGGCTTGACACATTTAGCATAGGACTTCAATATTAGATTCCCTGCAGTGAACGCAGAACAATGTTAGTAGTACAGACAGTGACAAAATGTTATATTAAAGCATTCCTTTTATGATTATATTTATAATTCCAAAACAAAAAATTATAGGGCTGGAAGGGAGGAAGTACATCAAACAAAGACAAAGCATATATTTTGAGAAGCTCCCTTATACACTATATATGAATTCTTTTCTATTTAAGCTTTTGGTAATCAAGAGTAAAGAATAATAAGAGCTGGCAAATTTTGATGACATCTGTACATCTCAAGTCTCACTGATTTCAGCACAAGTGCTATAATAAACACTATTAGGCACACAAATTACAAAGATTGCATTTTTAAATCAAGCACTCATAGTCCATCTTATTCCTAGAAAAGACTGAAGATTTGCAAGACACGGTTTTGATCAGATGCTTTAGACAAAGGAAGTTAAGAATCATTTTAATAGAGATCAATGCCAAAACTAAAGACTGCAGTAATTCTCTTGAGTTGTTTGGAGGGAAAATAATTCCTTGGCTAAAACCACATGATGTGAAGAAATTACAGAATCATTATTACTTCTTTTGAAATTTGCCTAATCAATTACATATGGAGACCACGTTCACAGACTAATTCAGAATAATTTAAAATCTCTTTCAGGTTCAGCATGAGAACTGGGCCTTTCAACAAAGTCTGTTCAGTCTTTGAGCAAGAAAACTTTCAAAGACACATTTTTAAGAGTGTATCTTCCATGGAGGGTGCTCAAGGGGTGTTTTCTGCAACAATTTTTATATAAGAGAGTTTTCTAGAATGGTGAATGTTATGCCAGTGTGTGTGTAGGCAATATAGTGCACCCTGAGTACAATTTGAACTTGAGTCACAACTCATTTATCTCCATTCATTTCTGTTAAAATCTGCATGTACAGACAGATAGAGAATTCTGGAAATTAATCTGTCATCTATGTTACATTTGTATCCTAAGAAGAAGATTGAAAATCAATAGAGGTTCATTCAGAAGGAATAGACTCTGCATAAAGCAGAGTATGATACTGGATTTATTAGATCTGGTTTGGTATTCAGTAGAATCTTGGAACATACTTGCANGCAAAAATATATAACGTATATATAGATAACTAGTTTGTTATGTGTAGCCATCCCCTAGCTTGAACAGACATGTGGAAGTTGCCATTTCAAAGAAAATTGCTACTGTTAGGTGTACTTAATTTCAGCTTATTTAATGGGAACTTGGCACTTTGCTGAAAGCTGTCCCTAAGCCTTTTACATTAAGATTGGTACAATTGTATCTGTTTAAAATCAAAAGCTGACTGTGGTCAGGAAAGTAACTATATAAAAATGACATCTTCCAACAGCCTTACTCCTGGCCTTCACAGAGCCATAGCTGCTTTTCCTTCTTCTGTTTTTCTGGGATTAAAAAATATTTTTCGACCACTTTTAATTTCTGATAATTGTGTAGAATCAACACCACAGTAGGAGAATTAGCTAGACAGTTTTCCATTTATGTAAGGTAAGCTGATTTATTAGTTCACCTCTGATTCTTTATTACCTGTGATATGGTGTGATCAGAAAAATATCCCAAAAAAACCAGCTTTGATTTTTGAACCCAAGTTGGATTTTCATGAATAGCTGCATCAAAACAATTTTGAACTTCTCAAAATAATAAATGCATTGTAGAAAATCTAAGAGACAATGTAAAACACAGCCTTCAGTACTGTATAGTTATTGTCACTTAAAATCCATATTTTAAGCATTTTCCCGCATAAACCCTGCTATAAAAAGAATCACCAGTATTGGAAACCTGGGTATTCCATTACTGGACTAATTTAAAATGTATTTTTTATTAAATACATCCATAATATTTCATAGTCTTACAAATCATGAAAACAATGACCCAAGCAGGATGGAATTAATTTTCCTTTTTCTATCCTTTTAAGACTTCTTTTCCTACCTTGAAGAAAGTCAGATCACTTACTAAATATTCCAGATACTTATATCTGGAGAATAGATGCTGACATTAGGAGGACTTGGTTATATAAGGCATTTAAAATAATACAATCTATAAGGAGAAATGGACCAATATTTTGGTATCCTTTGTGTTGGGTCCACTGCACACAAGAAATACCAAGCATAACTTAAATAAAGAGGGCTGAGAATAATACTTACTAGTTGTCTATAAAATAAGAGCTTGTAAAACAGGGCATTTGATTTATAAGGCAGGAATATCTGGAGTATCAATACAGAATGTAATCAAGGTAACTATGTGCAAGTATTTCTGGAACCAATGACTGGTGATTTCACTTTACATGTCTTTGGTTTGCAACTCTAGAAAAGCTGAGAAAAAGACCAGTGCCAATAGACACTGTGTTGCAAAAAGAAGAGATCTAACACCTGAAGACCTAAGCTGACCTGCCAGACTGTATAGAATTAAATTACATCTGGGCAGATGATACCCAGTTGACAGTGCTGTCCATAAAAAATGGTATGGAAACTAACAAAATGACACAAAAGATTTACACTGAGACATAGAGAATGAAAAAACCAGGACTTAAACTTATTTATATCCTGGATAGTGTGCACCAACCTGGGTCAAATAAATAGGTTGAAACAGGATGGCTGAAAAACCATGAGAGTTCTGTAATGATCCCCCTTTCCTCATGATCCTGTATTCCTGGTTTCTGCACCCAGGTTAAATACTTTCCCCAGTAATGTAATAGGCAAACTTTCCTGTCTGCAACAATGTCTCTACAGAGATACTAGTTCTTACTGATTTGAGAGAAGCTTTGGTACCTTCTGGTGAAAAAATGGTCTACATGCTAGGTATACAATCTGCCAATAGAATGACAGTGAATGAACCCACACATTGGCAAGGAGAGCTGGTTATGAACCATCAGACCACGTTTTCTTGCCTGTTTTGAGCTATGCTGTGTAAAACACCCCAGAGTCTGTGTGCCTGTGAGTACATGCATGAGAGAGAGGGACAGAAAGAGAAAGGCAGAGTGACTATGTGCATAAGAGATCTCAATGAAAACTAGGACAAAAACTGAGTTGCCAAGAGACCTAATGTTCTATTATGGTCAAAATAATGTCAAAGTAGATCAAGAGGTCAAACAGCAGCAACAAAAATTCACCACTGATCAGGATACTAAGACCAAAAATTTACTCTTCAGAGTAATGTTTCCTACCGCAGAGGACAGAGTCCAGCTTGAGACAAAACCAAGAAATGTTCTCTAAAAGATACTGCCACATTTACAGTGTGCTACAATCACAAGAAAAAAAACCCCAAAAGAATGAATATTACATGGCAACGTGCTAAATCTTCTATTGGTAGCAGATTTTTTTTCTTAAAACTGGACTGATAATTGTTTTACTTTGTGTCATTATTAAGATGTTCCCCACCATCAAAAAAAGATTAACAATGTGAGATCCCAGTGGGATTAGAGAATGAAGAAGAACTGTAACTGTTTAGACCAAAGATTTGGCAAAACATAACAGTGCCCTGAGGTGTTGGAGCATAAAATGCCAAAAGTATTTGTAGCTTGAAAATTTTGACAGGCTCAAGATTTGGAATTAGAGAATTGTTAGTGTTGGCAGCTTTTTTAGGGAGCAAATAACTCACAATGATCTTAATTTTGTTCTCAAAGTGGGATGTGAACAGTTCACAAAGTTCTGTTGATGGAGGAAGAGCCAGATTAGTCAGCTTCCCTGCAATAAAAAGTTACAAGAAAGTAGGGCAGTCTGCCCATTCAGCAATTAAGTTGGAATAATAAGCAGATCTGGCTTGTTTCAAAACATCTCTGTACACATTTATATAGCACAAACTCGTAAGTGTACATGCAGACAAGAAGTCCTCAAACAGCATTCAACTTACAACCCAGAACATTCACTTTTAAGTACATCTTCCAAAAAGAAGTATACAGAATTGGTATGCCCTTTAGGACATTATGAGGATGGTTAAGCGGTTATATATTTAAGAGAAAATCTGAAACATCCTGAAGCAATCAGCAGTATAAAAGGAAGCTTCTTTGGTCTGGCCTACAACTTCAGCTAAAAATTAGTGGAAAGCTAATGTAGCTTTTATTTCATTAAGTTGTTGAGAAGTGGAGTGTTGTTGGTTTTGGTGTTTTTTCTTGTGTAAGTGTGCATGAGTTTTGGATTTTTTGTTTGTGTGTGTGGGGTGGGGTTATTTAGCTGAGAATAAATAGTAGTAATAAGTAAAAAAGAAACAGTGGCAATTAGCATCTCCGTAAGAATTTTTACCTACAAAGCCTCTTATCAGTATCCCTAACTGCAGATAGCTATCCTCCAGATGAAGACACCAAGTCAGTGAAAATAATGGATCTTGATCCTATGTGGATTAAGTATGTCTTTAGACTTCACACATAAAAATATATTCTTTGAAACCAATGGAATAAGTGTCATGTGAACAGCTAAACATTCAGAGGAAAGTGGTCCAGAAGTGAGCATATTTCCTTTGCCTCTGTGCTTAAATTTGATTAATACAGCCTTTGGTAAAGCTACTGAAAGTTCTATTCATGGCAGATAGATCACAGAGTACAATGTTGTTCTTGGAGCTAAGTCTGGGAATGGGAAATTTAAGATCTGGGGTTTAACTATATAGACCTCACATTCATATAGGTTTTGTCTTGTTTCTCTTATATTTTTACCATATTAATTACTAACAGAGAATTCTTCAGTTATTTCTGCATGATGAAGAAGAGGATAACATGTTCTATTTTGTTTTATATTAGAAAACTGATTTACTTCACCTGTGGTGCCTTCAGTGTTTGTTTTAGCAAGATTAAAGACAGAGTGCATATGGCAGTAATTCGTCCTTCTTGTGGAGGAATCATACAGAACATCAGACACATTCAGAAATCATATTACTGTGTAATTTATTATCAGCAAGAGTAGTAGGCAGTAAGTGATGTAAGTTCGAACTCCCAGTAAAAGCAGGAGATTATAAGGTATCATGGGACAGACATGATGGAGACAATCAGGTGCAACCCCCTGCTCAAGCAGGGACACCTACAGCCAGTTGCCCAGGACTGTGTCCCACCAGGTTTTTCACATCTCCAAGGATGGAGACTGCCCCACCATCCTGGGCTACCTGTGCCAGTGCTTAGTCGTCCTCAAAGTAACAAAGTGTTTCTGGGAGTTTAGATGAAGCCTCCTGTATTTCAGCATGTGCCCATTGCCTCTGCTCCTGTCTCTGGACACCACTGAAAAGAACTTGGCCCTCTTTGCACTGTGCTTTCAAGTACGTACATACATTGGTGAGATTCCCCTGAGCTTCCTGCTCTCCAGGAGGAAGTCTTCCAGACTTTCTTCACGGGAGAGATGCTCCAACTCCTTCATCTTCTTCATGGCTGGACTAGCTCTAATATGTCCATGTCTCTTTTACTGTGGAGTCCTAAACTGATGTGCAATCAGTTTGGAAAATAAAATTATGCCAAATAGTAGCTGGTTCCCCTGATTTGGTGTGTTAATTAATAGAAATTGATAATGTAATTGTGAGTATGTTAATCATAGATTAATGTGAGATAATGTGATTGTAAGACAGAAGAGCTTTGAGGAGAAAAGGGAGAGGAGCAAGAAAGCTGTTGTCAAGGGTTGTACATGTGAGCATAGCTGCGTGCCTTACGTCAACTACCTGAATGTTTTGATCAAACCAAACCAAACAGCATCATTTACCATCTATATAACTTAACCTTTTGTAAGTTTCAGTGCTCACTTGTGTGAGAAAGAGGAATTAAAGCCCACTGCAGCCAATCTCATTCTGTAACAAGACACCAGAAGTGGTACAGAAGCAGAAAAAAGGAAGATGGCAACAGCCAGAGGGCAAGTCAACGCCAGAACCTACAACAAATCCCAAGAGGAGCTGTGTTGTTGAATTAGTCAGTTGTTTTTGCAATGCTTTGGAAGGAAAAATACAAAAGCATCTGTGTAGCTGTAAGTGGAAAGAAAACAGGTACAGAATGGTCCAATACACTATGGGATCCTAGAATTGAGTCTGTCCTGCTATTTTTTAGAGTACATCTACGTGTTCTGTATAATCTTACATAATAAACCACCTTTCTGCTCTCTTTCTTTCACCAATGTAGAACTGGATCTATTAATAATGAGGCTTTAGAGTGAGGTGTTCTGGTTCACTGATCCATCAAATAACTGATCGACAAAGAAGAAGGGTACATTCTCTTTCAGATCAGCAGGTTTACGTGACCTGCTGCATAGCTGTATTAATATTATTTTATATGACATAAAGGGCCAGATAGAGTCTGTCACTTGTGAAGCACAAGAAGAGAGAAGGAAGAATGGGATCACTATTGGCAATAGACCACAACTGAGTCAGATTAGGCACAACACAAAAGGGCAGCTTCAAAATAAATGTGTAATCAATGTTGTTGCTGATTCTGGCTTGTGCTGTTGCACCCATAAGCACTCCGAGCAGTTTGGCTTTTTTATACCACATCACAGACCCTTCCTCCCCCAGAGAGGTTTATCACTGACAGTTCCACGTTATGGGCTATGTATTAGATCCTGCAATACATGGCATTTTTACACAGGTATCAGGTCCCCTTTCAATGACTAGGAAAACGCATTGGAGAAAATACAAATTAAGGGGTGTAGACTATGAAACTACAAAAAAAAAAAAAAAAAAAAAAAAAAAAAANAAAAAAGAAAAAAGAAAAAAGAAAAAAAAGTGTAGCTGCAGTTACATAGAGAAAGGATAATCTCAGCAATGTTATTATTTGCCTAACCCTTAACAATCTACAGCAACACGCAGAGACACAATGTAACATTATAACACAATGTAAGTATCATCATTGAAGAGTGAGTTACTCAGGCTTGTTACCTCTTCCTCTCCAATCCTAACTACAGAAGAGATTGTCTCTGGAAAAGTTATGAGTAATTAGGAGTAAACACAAAGGTCTTGATCTTGCAATGCCCCTTTCCCTTCCTCTAAAACTCAGTAGGAAACACTCCTTTGATGACCTTAGCATGTAATGCTATAATGGTGGGGAGGACCAGCACCCCAGTTTGAGGTGATGGAAAAGGCCTCTCCTAGGCTGCCCTGAGCTCTTACACAGATGTGCCCCAGTTCCATTTCCCCGATTGGTTTGTTTACCTCCCTGCTCCTTTCCCGGAGCAAGCCGTGGGGCTGCAGTTTCCTCGCCGCGCTGCAGTGCCATGGCAGCAGCTGGCAGAGAGCGGGCTCCCTTCCTTGGTCTCCTGTGGGTCCCTGTCCCCTGGCCATGCCCTCCCTATCCCCTCGTTGGCCTCCATGCCCTGGCCCCTCCTGTGTACTGCTCCAGAGTCCTCAGACCATTGGACTCTGATGCTCTCCCCACCCCCTGCCTGCCCGGGAAAAACCCTGTTTGTTCCCAGTTCTGGCTTCTCAGTCTCTGGCTCCCCTCATGGGAAAGGCAATAAACCCCGTGGAACTTCCATAGGAGAGCCCTTCTGGTTTCTGTTTGTCAGAGGATTACAAAGCTATTTGGGGTGTGTGTGTGTTTGTGTGGAAGAGTGTCTGTGATGCTGAGCTGCCCCTGGCTGGGGATGGCTTCTGGAAGGCCGTGGCACCTTACCAACAGCAGAACCCACTGCCACGACAAGTGGCACCCCAGTCAGGGACATGCACAGTCTCTGGAAGCCTCTCCTGTGGCATTTTGCTGCTGGAATTTAAGCTATGTTCAGTGTGACCACTTCCCCAAGGAGAACCTCCGAGTTTTATCGATGCTATCTGAGGGAGGACTGGCAACCCTCCCTGGAGTGGAGGATCAGTCCAGCCTGGAGACCCAGACCCAGGATTTCTGTTGACCCAGTTTAGTGAGTGCTCATGGGGTCACTTTTATGCTTTTCTTTCGTCTTTCTGCCTCGGGTTTGAGAGAAATGTGGGTATGGGCGCTGAACTAATCCACCCATTGCGAGTTCATTCCCAAGTTGTGGGAGTCCTTGTTGGGGGACGGAGTTTTGGTCTTTCTGAAAGGAAGTTAAAACGTTTTCTTTTTCAAATTTCAAATTGGATTTTCAAATATTATCCTAACACTACCTGGGAATTACTTCTTAAAAATGGGATCTTTTGGTTGCTAAATTTTATCCTTTCTGTTGCAGCATTCATAATGCCACATGGAGCGGGGAAAGAGTTTCTTCGGTTCCATTTTGGGTCCCAGTTAAAGAACCCTTCTCCATGTTCCATTCTCCACTTTCCCATCTCCGTTGGGGATCCTCTGCCCGTGGCGAATCCCACCTATCGCTCTGATAACCCCATCCCCTCCACGGGGGTTCCACCCTATGTGGCCAGCCTGTTTTTGGCTCCCATGCAGTCGGGGCTGCCCTGTGCAGCCAGCCTGCTTTTGGTTCCTGTGCTGTCGGGGCCAGAGCCGACTGGGAGGGCGGCTGGAGGGGCAGCACCTTTGTGCCCGCAGCCCCGCACTACGGGGCAGCTCCGGCTTTCCCGGCATCCCAGCTGGGTGCACTCCATCCTCTTCGGAGGAAGACAGCAGTGACCCAGAGTGGGCTGGGATACGGAGGCAGGCTGCCAAGGAGAGTGACTGGGAGTCAGCCCCAGTCACCTATAGGAGAGGAGGAAACCCTAGCTGGGATCCTCTCCCATTTGAGCAATTAAAGGAGCTTTGGAAAGCCAGCAAAGACTGCAGGCAAGGGTTGCCACCCTTCAACCTGCTCCTGGTTACCTTCTCTGCCCATGTGTTAGTCCCCCATGACATAAGAAACATCGTGTCATGCCTCCTCACCTCCGCTAAATGTATGTCATGGGAAAGAAACTGGAAGAAGCAGTTCCGGGGGCTTCTCCAAATATATAGAGGGGATGGCACTAGGGCAGATTTGACTGTGGAATGGCTTAGTGGAGAAAGTGATTTTGGTAAGTCCCGGGACCAAGCCCAGGACCTCCCCAAGGCTGTCCTAAATGATATCAAAGGTGCAGCTAAGGCAGCCTTATTGCAGACCCCAGACAAAGCCACGCCCACATTGCATTTCTTGGACATGATACAGGCGAGACTTTTATTAAATTTGTGGACCATATAAAAAATGCCATTGAAAGGCAAATCGAGGGTGCAGAGGCCCAAAGGCCTTGCTAAGATGCAAATATGGAATGCAAAAGAATTCTGACAGCCATCTCTGTCCTAGTTTAGGACAGATTTGGGAGGAAACCTCCAAAGGGGTCCCTCCAGAAAGGCAGATCCAAGCCACCCCCACCCCCCCA
>VZTR01029534.1:503-36817 GCA_013400775.1 Chaetops frenatus | reverse complement strand
GGAACTTCCATAGGAGAGCCCTTCTGGTTTCTGTTTGTCAGAGGATTACAAAGCTATTTGGGGTGTGTGTGTGTTTGTGTGGAAGAGTGTCTGTGATGCTGAGTTGCCGCTGGCTGGGGATGGCTTCTGGAAGGCCGTGGCACCTTACCAACAACAGAACCCACTGCCATGACATAATGGTAGCCTCACAGCCTTGCAGCTACACTAAAGTTACCTCCTGGGCTGGTGAAGCCACGAAAACTTCTGGGGGCTCTACTCTAGCTGAATAATCATGGTCCTTGGCCACTAGATATTAATTACACTCAGGAAAGAAAAAAAGGGGTCAGTAAAAGCAGCTGAAACCTATCTACAATATTCATCTCTTAGGCTCCTGTTTTGCCACGTTGAAAGAAGAGGAAGATAGATCTGTCTTTAGATTTTACATGTCTTTTCACTGGCAACTTTTGAAATACCTACTACAGTCCTTCTGCAGAAAAAAATCCTTTAGTATCAGAAGAGTATTCCACTCTAATCTAAGTGACTTCTCTCTACTTATCTCCATTTTATCCAAGTCCAGTTGTGCTACTCCTGTTTCCTATGTGGTTGAACCAAGGCAGGAAAATGGAATAAATAAAACTTAACATAATGCAATTAACAAATCTATACCAACATTCCCCCAAAAAGGTTATGCCTCCATGATTCATACCACAATTCTAGAGCTTATTAATCTGTGAAATGGTATGAACCTGTTTTTCTTTAAAAAAGAATCCCAGATGTATACTATAAAATAGAATTTAAATAAAGACTGCACTTTATGTCATCCCTTCTGATCCTTACTCCTTTCAGAGTTACTGATAGTAGCCACTGGGGCTATGTATAGTCAATGGGAAACTTTAAAAATACTTTTCTTTTGTTTTCAAGTGAAAGTGGAAAAAGAAGGCAGGACTGAAAATATGTATTCCTTAGTGTACTTTTGTCTCGTTCTTAATTACATCTGTCCATCCTTTTTTTTAGTGCTGTTGGCATTTCTTAGGGGGAAAAAAAAGGCATATAAAATAAATATTAATTACTTGTCTTTTCACTTCACATTTATGCCTTATTTCCAGGATAAACAAGATTAAGTCTGTTCTCCAAGTCCTATTGAATTTACCGCACTGGTCATGATATGGGGATAAAAGTGTTGTTAAGTGTCTAAGCACTCAAGATTTGATGTGCACTGGTGTTGTGGTGATACTACTCTGAACTAGGTCACAGTGCAGTTCTTGATACCAGACTTTTATTCCTGAGTCAAGGCCTTCTGAAGTCAGCTTTGTATGAAGGCAGCTTTGATGACACCTGAAGGCAAGCCAGGCATTCAGGGCTTCTGTTAGCTCACTCATTCCGCTCCCATGGGCATCTCCTGGCTACATTTTTTAGAGAATTTCTTTCAGAATTTCTTGCAGCACTTTCTAGGCTTATATATATAATTCTGAGTCTGTTTTGAAAGGCAAATCCTCAAAATATTAAATTCTTTTTTCAACTGCCAATATGTTTTATGAGAGAAATGGAACTGCCACTGCAACTTCCGAGGTTTTATAAGAAGTTGAGTCTGGGTCAGAGATGAATCAGTGTGTAAAGCCTTTTTCCTGCTCCTCAGTCTAACAGTCCTTCTACATAAATTATAACTTCTGCTGCTCCAGGACTGGCAGCTGCCAACAACTAAGGTCTGATGCTCCTTTGAGTTTGTAGAGATGATGTTCCTAATATAACAGCAAGTAATTAATGATCTGTAGCTATCATTTCTCCTGAGAAGGAACCTGTAGCTGGTTCTGTAACAGACATCTTCTTCCCTACTCAAGGCAATTTTGAAAAACACTTCATTAGGTAGCCCAGAGTTCTATTAACAAACAATTCTACTAATCTGAAGTAAAAGGCCTTCCAAACACATCTGCTGTTCAGAAAGAAAAATGCAGATAATTTGTAACTGGTTAGTAGACTAAAATTTAAGAATCAAGCAAGTAATTTAACTGAATTCAACTATTTGCCCAGGATACTGAGTATGTGCTCAGTTTTATAACCATTACCTGCATAATATTAGGGACAGCAAGTGGTATTACTCATGGCAGCCAGGATTTATCATGCCAAAAAACTTGGTTCATTTTTGTTGTTTCCCCCTGATTTCCCTCACAAGGCATCACTTTGGCTTCTGCAACTCTGAATGGCTGTGAAGACCCTTTGAAAAGATACTTTCTATTATATTTACTTGTCTTTCTAACATTACTACTAGGTAGACACAAATGCAACATTAGCAGAAAATAAAAGCAGGATTTTAGGGAAGGACAGCTGCTTTCTACCTCATTCCACCCACTCAGACAATTCATGGCTTTGAAGATGATTCTGCTGAAAAAGTAGATTGAAAACTGGATAGGAGATCAGTGACTGATGGTCTCCTCAAAGACGCAGCCAGTCAGCTTCAACTGAAGCAGCTGAGATTGTTCAAGATCTCAGCAAAATTCACTGTTTGCTTTATCAGGTACCTTGGCCAGCAGGGAGAGATACAGTTTCCAGGCAAGATAAATGTTTAGTAAAGCAGTCATAGATACTGACACTATCTGGTTATCCAATTTCACCAAGGATACCAAGGCTCCAATGAGTGACATAGAGCTCTGTATACTGCTGCAAACAGTGTCTCAGGCAGGTAGTCAAAGCACCATCTCACAGCACAGTTTTGCCCTTACTGTGATTCAGGATGAGCTAGTTGCACAACAACTTTCTTGTCAGCATCCTGATGTCTTTAGTAGAGGAGGCAATAGGATCCTCTGGAAGATGGAGACACAGTTGTCACTGCTGGAAACTGCTTCACAGGGGACTCACCATTTTCTCTCTCAGCTTTTGAAAAATACAGATGGGATCTGCAACTGAGCCACTGATGTGTATGTAGCAATGTGGTACACAGATAAGCTAATTTTTTTCATAAACCTCTAAAAATGTCAGTGGGAAAAGAGGAGAAGGGAAGGAAAGGGAAAGTGAAGTCCTAATTTCAGTTTATCCCGGTTTGCCACAGTATGAACTTGTACATGTCTTCTAGGCTGTCTTTCACAGATGGTCTGCTGCTGTTCCAGCTTTCACAGAGGAATTCTTTCTAATTACTTGATCTGAAAGCCACGGTCCTGTTATTTTCCTCCAGAAATCAGGACTGGGACACCTCACAATTTTTCTTATTCAGTTCATGGCTAAAATACAACTTGTGATAGTATCTGTAGTCACACAGTCCTATTCTAGGTCTGAAGGGAGAAGCATGAATCACACCTCTATCTTTGAACTGGTAAGACAGACACAACTATGGATAAGCTTCATTTAATCGGATCATAGCTATGTAGTGTTTCTTCTACCACTCATATCTTCTCACAGAAAAGACAACATGTGGACACTCTTAGTCTCACTAGAAAAACATCCTTAGCCAAGTTGATCCTTAAAGGCTGCCAAATATATAAATCTTACACCAGCAAATGTAAAAATCCTACTCAGACAGAAAATGCAATTAATGGGGAAGCACCATAGACAGAAGACAGAGAGAAAAGAAGGTCAGCCAACAAGGACACTCCTGCTGGAATGCTTCATCAGTGCACTGCTCATGTGCTCTGGAATATCCTGCTCTGACAGAGGCTAACGCCACTTTGTTAAAACAGAGTTTACACTGATGCTAAAGAGGAACAAAAAACATCCAAGTTCTAATTTACATTTCATTCACTTTCTCAGTGAACTTATTTTGCTTTTGTAAATAGTTTGAACTTAGTTTTTTCATGACATTGTAATTTATGAACCATGCCATTAAAAGACAACGCTTTAGCTGTGGATGACATTGTTTATCCTTTAGGGGAACATTTGCTGCATTAGCTATAATATACATAGCCAATGTGTTTATGAAACAAGTACCAACTTTGTCTTCATGTTCAGGAAGATTTACTGGTTCAAGTTTACAGATTGGTGTCCTAAGTGTGAAAACAGTAGTTTGCACGTCACATGATATATCCATCTGCTTTTATAGCCATGTATAAGCACAACAGTTGTGAATATACTCTGGATTTACAACTCTACTGAGGTCTTCTACAAAGAGATACATATAAAGCTGTCACTTCCCTGACTATGTTGTCTGAAGTCAGAGAATTTTGATGCAGAACATTGCTGAGTTTAAAAAAAAGTCCTGGTTTTCCTGTCAATGGGGAGAGACACAGAGGCCTGAACAGGAAAAAGCTTTCCTGGAAACGAATTTTGAGTATTCACTGTAATCCTGTGCCTTCAGCAGCAGCTACAACTGGCAGTTTTAGGGCTGACTTTTTTTCTCCCTTGTCAGATTGATGGAAGGAAAGACTTGAAGGAAGAGATCTGTAAAAAAATGAGTTTCCTAGAAGCCTGCAATGCCAATGAAATCATAAGAATGCTAATGTTTAAAGAAGCCTGAACATTTTAGAACAAAACAGTGCATGGACTTTTTCAATCTGATGTTTTAATGAGAACAAAAATGCCACCACTAGTTTGCCAAGCCAAAATTTCTCTATTTCTAAGAATACCATTGACATATTCTTAGATACAATCAGAAAAACATCTGCTTTGTTTCTACTCTGATGCTGCTTCTGCTAGAAACCAGGGCTGTATTTTAAGACATGTAAAACTGTTATAAAAATAAGTCCGCTTCCAGGTAGCTTTGGTGGGATTACATTTAAATCCACCAAGGTCTATTTTGAACTGAAAGCCAATAATCAATGTAAGTCTTTGGGGCCTCTAATGAAGATTGTCTAGAATTTAATGGATTAAATAAAGGGGACTCTCCAATCTATTTCATTATCCAAATAATTTTTTTGTCAACCAAAACTGTGGGATATGCCATCCAAAGCATTATGATATTAGCATATGCTTCCAGACACAAAGAAAATATGGCATCCAGCAAAGTATAAGCAATCTAAAGACTGAAGGAAAAGCAATGCTTTCTATGGTGTTAACAATTACACTAAGTACTCTGGCACATAAAACACAATGTGAAGTTATATTTCTGAGAATATTTCCCAGTGAGGTGCTATTAACACATCTGATCTTTGAGTGAAAAAGATGAATAAAACCTATTTATCCCAGGTTCCTTTGCTTGCAGTCACAAATTTGATGATTCTCATAGGATCACAGAGTAGTTCAGGTTGGAAGGGGCCTTCAAAGGTCAGCCAGTCCAACTGCCTGCCATGAGCAGTGATGTTTTAGACTAGATCAGGTTGCTCAGAGACCTGCTCTGTTTGCTCAGACCAATTGAAATTTCCCAGACTGTTCCTATTTTTTTCCTACAGTCTTTCATATCAATGGGTGACAAAACTGAAAATCAGTAAAACATTTAATGACAATATACTAAGGAAAAGCACTCACATTTAAGGCTTAGCAGTCTTGCTTCATAGAAAATATGGAGAACACAAATGGAAAGTGGTAAACATGCCATCAGTGTCAGTTTCTGATGAATTAAATATTGAGAAGTGACAGCAGTATTTTCATTCCAGACAATTGCATTTCCATGCATTATGCATATTCTATGTATTTTGTGAGAAATTCTTGTTTTAAAATGCATTGTGTAGTCTTCAGGGCTTAGGGGGTTGATGGCACTTAAAAAAAATTACTAGAACACTAGTCTTTTCCACTAGCTTAACTGTAAAATCTAAAAGCAGTATATTGAAGAGTTCCACCATGGCTGAAAGCTCCTTTTGCAAAAGTGAACAAGGTGTTAATCCCCAGCTTCTCATGTCAGACCTCCCAATTCCTCTTTTGATAATGGGAATCCAATGCTGGGATTGCCCATGTACTTCTGAGCACCAGAACTGCAGATATGGAGGTGTACTGGGTCTGGCTGGGATGGGTTCTTTTCCCCACAGCAGCCCTCACCTTGCTGTGCTGTGTGTTGGTAACACAGTGGTGCTTTGGCTACCTCTGAGCAGCCCTGGCCCAGCACCAGCACTGACTGCACAACATTCTGCCTTCTCCCTCACCCCAGAAACTGCTAGGTGTACTGAAGCCCTAATTCCTGTAAAATGGCTGGATGTCACCTGCAAATGGGAAGTAGACAATGAATCTTTTGCTTTCCTTTGCTTCCATGCACAACCTTTAATTTTGTTCTATTAAACTTCCTTCTTCTTAACCCACTGCTGTTTTCTCCATATTATTTTCTTCCCCCTTATCCTGTTGAGGAGAGTGATAAAGCAACTTGGTGGGCATCTTGTATGGAGCCAAGGCCATCCCACCACAGAGAGGTCCTGCTGCCATCAGTGCAGCTCTCCAAAACTGCGAATAACAATTATTTCCAAATTATCTAGAATTCCTTTCTCAAAAATAACACTCTCATACTTCCATTCTTTACAAGCACTACAACAAGGGTGACTGATGAAATAAATTAATAAGATACTGGGCAGAAAATGTAGAATTTACAAAGCAGTTGAGAATAGGATTTCTATTGAAAAAATCACTTAGAAAAGAGACAATCAACTTAGCATAGACAATGGTAAAAGAAAGAAGAATTGTTTAAATGGTGTTTATTTGAACATACACAACAAATGTCGCTAAAGTGTCAATACATGCAGAGTTATTGTATCGGGCTCATCGGAATATCACTTTTTATTTAAAGTGTGAGAAATCATTATGTTTTCCTAGATACTGTGACATGGAAACTCTTAGTGAGCATCAGTGTAGGGAATTTTACCTGTGACTGACTGTAACACTGTTCAAAAAAATGATACTAAGTAAAAACACCAACTAGATATATCTGCTAACAGCTGACCACTTAGTGCTCACCTTGTAAGCAGGTGAGCCATTGTCCTTTGCTTGATCTTTACACACTCTCAGCAGAGATCCTCTAGCTGTTTCAAAGATTTAATGTACAAAAATGTATACAAAGTTATTTCATACAGACAAAGGATCATGATAGATGTTTTGCAGAAATTTGATCTCTGATTGGCAAAATCTCCAAGAAGAATATTACAGCTCTGATAAAATACTTTGTTTACTTCAGTGTATATTTTCTTAAAGACCTGAAACATGCAACAAATAGGATGATATCTAAGTCAAGTGTATACAGTTACCTGTACATGCATACGAATAAAATGTTAGTAAAAGTTAAAGTAAATATAGAAGTGAAGAACCAGACACAAATCTTTCTTAACGTAGATTAAGATATCATTTTACATAGTGACAGAAAATGAATACATCTTTTCAGAAGCACTGCATCTTACTGAATAGAAGTTAGGAAGAAACTAGATAGATGAGGTCCTTGATCAGACACTACTTTTAACACCCTAATAACAATACAGAACTTCAGGGACACTGAAATACACGTATTTTTTCCCCTGTATCTACTAACCCATATTTCCTGTACTAATGAGGCTAGCTTTGTACTTCTGTCAGCACAGCAGGCTCCAGAGTGAGCTGGAGAGAGAAATATCACTTATCCTCACCTTTCACTCATCTTGAAACAAACCACTAATGTATTTTCTTTCCATTTAAAACTATCCTGGCAGCAGCTTCCTTCCTTGTTCTAGATGCTCAGGTCTTTTTTAAAATGAACAGTTTTCATACAAAATCTCTCTAAATATTCAATGCTTTCGTCATGATTTGTAAAGGAAAAATTCTTGTGATTTTCACTTTCCTTTTGAACAGCTTCAAGTTTCATTTTCCCTTTTAATTACTACAATCTAATCTGGTATTTGGAAGGTGAGGGCCAAAGCCATTCACACATCTTAGCACTGCTGATTATGTGCTTTGCCTTCTGAGTGTTACTCCTGGGTTGCCATTTACCTCCTAGACAATTAATGAGCTTTCACTGTTTCACTCTTCCCATGTCCTTCTTTCCCCACAGTTCCCTCGCTCCCCTCTGCCACCAAGAACAACTATAATAATAATAATTTAAAATCTCACATGAAAAGAACAAACCTGTACCTATTCTCCACCACAGACATGTGATGGAATGCTACTTTTTCAGTTTCCCTTTCCATATTTGAGGAAGGGATTCTCTTTTATTTTTTTAAGAGCCTAGAAACACCAACTATATATTCTAATTTGTACCTCTGGGCATTATCAGGCTGGAAATATTGATTACTGGAACTTAAATCTATTGACAAAGACATACTTTTCAAGCACCTATATACTTACCTTTAAGTATAAGTAGTTCCATGGAAAAGAAACAACAGCCATAATTTAGGGATATGCAATAGTGTTTGGAGAACAGGAATCAACAACTTACTAGTATTGGAGGTAATATATGGGGAAAGGGAAAAAAAATTAGGACCCTATGCAGTTGTAGCTTTTTGCTTTTTTCCTAAGTTTCTTTTTTGCCTTGAAAACAAAGAAATCTTATTGTACATTTCCTCACAGCTTTCCTTTACTGAAAAAAAGTTTTCCAGTTTTGCCCTAAGGGATCTTATGCAACCACAGATGCTACGAAAAAGAGAATTTAGATGAATGACTATGTGCTAAATGAGATGTGCAATTACAGATAGTTCTGATATCCTGTAAACATATAGGCTCAAAATGGTTCTGCCTCCAGCTGCACTATTTTGAAAACACGTTACTGGTATCACCTAAATTAATGCTTTGACCATTAGAGTGGAAAGAGTGACTTCAAATCATGTTTGGATACAAAATTTAAAAAGCTTAAAAACTATTCACCAGAAGGAAGACACTTATCCGGAGCATAGGACACATTTATTTTGCGTAAGTGCACCAGATGACAGGAGCAGTCTAAGCCATTTTACAAGTGGTTTAATAGAAGAGACAGCACATACAATACACTCCATCTTTCTGAAGTCACATAAAGGAAAAGACAAAAAAAACCACAAACAAAATTTCCCATAAACCTCTTTCTTCATTATTCATGAGGGCCATATATAGTGACTTACAATTTGCAGACCTTAAGCGGTTTATTTTTTTTTAACTGTTGCATCTTAGAATCATGTCAGGTCGTAATGGCTCTAATCTTTTAACACTTTTAACCATTCTATAATTCAGCTGGTATGTAAGACGTAGTGGGGCATTTCTTAATCTTTATAAAAACTCGGCTTTAAACTTATGATTTTATTCCGCCAGTGATACATTAAATAAACAAGACAAGTCACACGATAGCAGTATGAAATTTTGTGGACAATGATCAGTCCTGGAAGGGATGACACACTTTCAGTGATTCAGTCTTGAGAACAAAAAAACCCATTTCAAAGTGAGAAAATAAAATAAAGAAAGAAAATAAAAGCTCAGTTACAGCAGGCTTACAGGAAACAGTGCTTACTCCAAGTTTTATCCTAACAGCTATCAAGAAGCTCACATCAACAAAAGTGCCTACAGAACCATAAAGCATTATTATGTGTACTAGAATTCTTTTACCTGTATAACATGATATACTAGGGCAATTTGGATATGAAATATTTCTACATCACTACAATAAATCATAGCTCATATCATGCCATGGTGCTGAAGGGAAGTGCTAGAATTACTGCCAATGCTAGTGCTTCTAGAAATCAAAATCTGTCAGATTCTATACGCTCAATAGTTCTCTCTTCTGTACCCATTTTAAATGGTAAAGAGTCCATAAGAAACAATAAAACACCTCATTACAGACAGTATTATTTAAATTGAAGACTGTCAAACAGTAGCAAGTTATTCTTTTAAAAGGCTGGTGACTTCAAGAGACAAGCACCCAAATAAGATGTCAGCTAGCTCTAAAATGCAACGAGTCCCATGCAGCATAATACAAACACAAGATAGCCTAAGCATGTTCTTTGAATGGGCTACATAATCTTTGCCACAAGAGCCCTATGTCACTTGAACAACGTAAAAATAAAGGAAAAAAAAGAGCAAGAAATTACAAAATGTGCTTATCTGTAGCTTCTACTCATGTGTAAGGACAAAGGCAATATTTCAACTGAAAGCTATACACGCAGGTGATGTCTGATCTAATACTTGACCCCTGTGGAAAGATAGAAGGAATTGGGGTTGTTTAGTCTACAGAAAAGAAAACGGAGGGAAGAAATGATAACAGTTTCATCAAATCAGCTTCACAGAAGAGGCTAGGGAAGATGGAACAGGAAAGAACGGTTTTCTGTTGTAGACCTTCTCATGATTTTGCACCTTTTTTTTATTGTAATATGGAGAAGTTGTCTCTGTGCAAAACCACAGAACATTCAGTGTAGTTCTTAGCACATTGTATTCAGCTGGTGTAAAGAGTTTGCAAAGACCTCCAAATTCTTCAAAATAGCTATGAGTAATTAGGAAAAATAAAGACTTCATAACAGGTTTTTACACATTGTCTAGCTTCATTGCAAGGATTTCTTTCTTTTCACAGCTAGCAAAAAGTGTACTGTTTGACTGGATTTAGTATACTTTCAATTTGATCATCATGACATCAAACTCCCACAAAAAGAACATGTACTTCTTTTAACATCAGGAAGAGATTTTATTTGTAAAATTGACTTTTCACTGAACATATTAAGTTTCTGCCTCTTTTCAAGATTTCCTCTTTAAACATTGTTTTATCTTCTTCCAAAAATTATTTAGGAGCATCACCAGTATGCATAAACTTTCCAAGATAATGTAATCCAGATCCCGTCTCATCTCCTCATCTTGCTGTTTTTTAAACATCTTCAGTCCTATCAAGCACTCCTTTCATTCTTCCTGCCCCATACTGCCATCCTGCACAAGGATGAAACATATTTACACTTCAATAAACAGAGAAGTCCTCTTTGCAAACACCAACAGTTTTTTTGAGGGAAAGTGAAAGGGAACCCTTGGGAGTACTGTGACTAGATAGTGTCATTCAGCACACCTATACCTTCTGTATGAAGGAGTATGAAATTAAGGAGCCTCTCAGCCAGATCATCTTTTTATGTCTTCACAGCTCCTTGCTTCTCCTGCACCTCCTGCTTTGAATCAGTGTACTACTCTGACTGAATTGTTCTGAGACAATACAGTCTCATCAGCCAGCCTTGGCCTTCTTTCAAATTCAAAACTTGGAACTAGCCTTGGTTCCACCTTTTTCTTTATTTCTTTACACGTTCACCTAGTGACCCACATGCACTGGAAGTATCAAAAATGTTCTGTCCCATGCATGCGAAATCTAAAAATACTTCAAATGAAAAGACTAAATGATTTAGGTTAGATATTAGGAAAAATTCTTTGTGGTGAGAGTGGTGAGGCACTGGAGCAGGCTGCCCAGAGAAGCTGTGGCTGCCCCATCCCTGGAAGAGTTCATGGCCCAGTTGGATGGGCTTTGAGCAACTTGGTCTACTGAAAGGTGTACCTGCTTAAGGCAAGAGAGTTGGAAGTAGATGATCTTTAAGTTCCTCCCAACTCAAACTATGCTATAATTTGATGATCCTCTAAACAGAGATGGAAATGTTATGTTTATACCTCCTAAATTTTAACTATTGAGACTTCTGTGATTAGATACATATGTGGAGTGAACATGTTTCTGTCACCATTAGACAGAATCCTTAACTATTGTCTAATGAATTTATACAGCAATACAGATTTTTTAAAGTTTATATCCAACTACTGCAATAAATCAGTAAACTATTGGACTTTGTTAAATTTCTGCGGTAAATCTTAATGTCAGAGTTAGCTGAGCACCATTGCTACATGTTTGCAGTGCAAGGAAGGCAGCTGAATCATAATATTAAATTCCTAGTACCTTATCAAACTGGCAGAGAATATAAGCACATATGCAGTTTACTCTGAATAAACTCTCATACTAACATACCTGCTGAAAGTGAACTGACATATCAAAGAATCTAACATGAGACATGTTTTCTCTCAGGTCTGTTTAGGTATTTAAAGAATATGACTGTGGAATGTTGTGCTCATTAGCAATGGGATTAGAGAAGTGCCATAACCACCCACAAACACATGAACTAGTTTTGGTTTACTAAAATGAGCAGATCTAGATAGCTGCAGGATAAGTGTCTTGAACCATGCCCTGAAGTCCCATATCCCCTAGTCCTGATGGCAGTCTGCAAGTGCAGGGCTTTGGTAAAACCCTCAGTTGTACAAAATGCCAGCACATAGGTCAGAAGTCAAAGTTAAATCCTAGATTAGTCCAGGTGGCTCTTTGACTCAGGACCTACAAGTATGTTTTACACCTCTTGAGGAAAAAGGATCTATTTGTGTCAGTCATCAATTAAGCAAGATGATAGTTTTGTGTTTCTGCTTATGTGATATGTAATGTGGAATCTGTAAGCATCTGCTCTGCTGTGCCCCTGAATTTAATTTTTACTGTAGTTGCCTGATAAGAAATCTTGTTACACTCAGATACACAAGTGCAGGCAGAGTGTGGGCAGAATGGAAAAGAGCTGAAAAGTTACATCCCCTATGAAAAACAGTCTGTGACCACCCCATATAGCCAAAAGTGAACATCGGGGTATGTCTGTGGTATGTTTTGGATTGGATGAGGAATTAATTTTGAAGGGGATCTTTCCAATGTACCAATTCACAGTGTTTGGTTCAGACAGGCCTTGCCACACGTGAACCAGATGCCTGTCAAATGTCTATATGAGAGAATATGTTCCACAAGCATGCCTGCACTCTTCAAGTGTTGTAGACATTTGGTCAGCTGGACAAGCCACTGTGAAGACATTGTCTGCTAACGAACAGGTTTTTTGCTGCCCAAAACCAGCTGGATGGCCAGGCCCAGAGAGTGGAGGTGAATGGAGTTACATCCTGCTCACGGCCAGTCACAAGTGCTGCTCCCCAGGGCTCAGTGCTAGGGACAGCCCTGTGTAAAATCTTTATCCATGATATGGATGTGGGGATCAAGTGCACCCTCTGTCTGTCTGCAGATGACACAAAGTTGGGTGGGACTGTTAACCTGCTGGAAGGTTGGGAGGTTCTGCAGAGGAATCTGGACAGGCTTGATTGATGGGCTGAAGCTGGTGAGGTAGTCAACAGAGGAAGTGCCAGGTCCTGCACTTTGGTCACAGCAATCCCAAGCAGTGCTACAGGCTAGGGGCAGAGTGGCTGGGAAGTGGCCCAGCAGAAAAGGACCTGGGGATGCTGGTCAACAGAGGCTGAACACGAGCCAACTATACCCAGCTGGCCAGGAAGGCCAATGATATCCTGCCCTGTATTAAAAATGGTGTGCCCAGCAGGACCAAGAAAGAGACTGTCACCCTGTAGTTGGTACTGATGAGGTCACACCACAAATTACAGGTTCAGTTTTGGGCCCCTCACTTACAAGAAAGACATTGAGGTGCTGAAAGCATGTCCAGAGAAGGTCAACAAGGGTGGGGAACAGTCTGTTGCACAGGTCTGATAAGGAGCAGCTGAGGAAGCTAGGGACGTTCAGCCTGGAGAAAATGATAATCAAGGGAAAACCTGATCATTCTTTACAACAACCTGAAATTAGGCTTTAGTGAGCTGGAGATCAGCCTCTTCTTGCAAGTAAAAAGCCTTAGGACAAAGAGGAAATATCCCTAAACTTTGCCAGGGGAGACTTAAGTTGGATATTATGAAAAATTCTTTCATGAAAAGGACTGTTAAGCACTGGAACTGGCTGTCCAGGGACATGGTAGAATCACCATCTCTGGAGGTATTTAAAAGACATGTGGTTATGGCGCTTAGGGACATGGCTTAGTGCTGGGCTTGATGGTGCTGCGTTAATGGTTGGACTCGATGATTTTAAAGGTCTTTTGTCACCTAAACAATTCTATGACCTTGTGGCTATTGTCTCTACAACTTTCCAGCTGAGGCAGTCTCAAGCTGAGGGGCTCGGCAGCCGTGTAGCGCAGCAGTGTAGAGCACATTCTCCCTTGGGCCCTGCACCTGAGCTCTGGGCTGGCTTTGCAATTCTCTGTGTAAGTGCTATGCCATACACCCAGAGCCACAGTGCTGCTGGGTTTAAGCTAGAGTGTGTTTACATAAGCCACTGACAGCTTCCTGCAGTGTACTGGCATCTATTATAAATTTCATATGCTGGCAGCTGAGAGGCCACAAAATTTCAGCGTGTGCTACAATTTGCAAATTTTCTAGGGACTGCAGTAGCAATGTCATTTGAAACAAGTCCTGAATGCAAATGATTTTTTAGCAGGTAATGGCTTGGGAGAAATGTTTGTGTTTGATGAATTTCTTTAGTGCTGCTGTTTATTGTTCAAAGCCAAAGGTGTAAGCTGACCTAGGTGCCAAGCAGTGCACTTCCATTGCTAACACAAATGAAACCAAAAGTATTACTGTTGGAGATGGGATGGAAACTCCTCTGTATCCTGTGCATGCAGGCGTGGAAGTACAGAGGAACGCAAGAGTTGGTTTGGGAACTTTAGAGAAATTGAGATACATGAAGCCATACCAATATGAAATAAGGATGTGAATTTAGTTTAAGAAATATGCCTTGATGTGCTTTAAGCACATGGAGAAGCTGCATCAGTTAAGTGCCTTAAGCACGTAGAGAAACTGTGTTAGTTAATAGAGAAACCTATAGTCCAGTTTAAAGTTCAGTAGTACAACTCTTCACAACATTAACCACACTCTAGACAATACAAATATAGTTGCAGTGTTGTTAGATAGACGGATAGAACATGATGAACTATGAATGTAAGTTTTATGCAAAAAGTGACACTGTTGTCGTACATCTTCTTTGAGCTAGGATAGGTGCAAAAAGAATAATAGTAAAACTGTGTTTGTAGCTGCTTGGTTAATTAATTAATATAATGATTTGTATTAGGACTGTAGTTTTTAGAGAAATGGAGTAGAGATGGAGTAGAAGAGAGTAGAATAGAGTAGAATAGAGAGAGAAGATGCTAACTTTGCTGCCTGCACTGCTGATGCTGTGCTTGGGGATGCTGATGCTGCATCCCCCTTTCTCCCACCTGCTTTTGCTCCTACTTCTGTTTGGAATACTGAAGACTTTAGCATAATAGCATAGACTGTAAAATCTCACCCTCACGAGACTGATGGTGCTTTGCAATAAATAACTTTATAACATGAGCAAAAGACTCTCTCATCGCTCCTTTGGAATGGACCTATTATAGACCTCAACATATTACAAGTGCCACACAGGCTCCTGTTTCTACTCAGCGCATTAAATACAGCAAAGGTGAAAGACCAACGACTGACTCCCAAAATCACTGAATCAGAGCACTGGTCAGGTTGGAAGGGACCACAGTGGGTCATGCGCGTTGTCCTAGAGCACATGGCACAGGGCTGTACCCAGATGGTTCTTGAGTATCTCCAGTGAGGGAGACACTGCAATCTCTCTGGGCAATCTGTTTCAGTGTACAGTCACCCTCACGGTAAAGAAGTTTTTCCTTGTCATCAGGTGGAACATCCCGTGCATCAGTTTCTGCTCATTGCCTCTCCTCCTATGGGTAGGCACCACCAAGCAGAGCCTGGTCCATCCTCTTGGCAACCTCCCTTCAGATACTCATAGACATTGATGTGGTCCCATTTCAGTCATCTTTTTTCCAAGCTGAACAGGCCCAGCTCTCTCAGCCGTTCCTCATGGGAGAGATGCTCCAGTCCCTTTCTTGCCCTCTGCTGGACCCATTCCGGGATCTCCACACCTCTCACACTGAGGAGCCCAGAATGGGACACAGCACTCCAGAAGTGCTCTCACCAGGGCTCAGCAGCAGAACCAGCTCCCCCGACCTGCCGGCAACGCTCTTCTGAATGCAGCCCAAGATACCATCGCCCTTTCCCACAGCGGCACACTGCTGGCTCAATCCCTTAAGCGTTTACTCTTTTGGCTGCTTCACCCAGACGTGGGACCTTCCTGGGCACAGGGCCCGGCCGAAGCCGAAGGCTGGGCTCCCTGGCCCCTCTCAGGTAATGCAGCTCCCGTTGGGCCAGGCTGAGCCGGGGGAGGGCACACGGCTGCCCGGCGCCCGTCAGGAACGTCCACCACCATCCCCCGAAATTGCACCCGCCCCAAATCCACCCAGGCCGCCGGGCCCGTCCGGGCAGCCCTCGCACCGCTCCGGGACCGGAGCTCAGCTCCCAGGCTGGTCACGGCTCCTGCCGGGATGGGTGACGGGTTCTGCAGGATGAGTGACCGATCCTGGGGATGGGTGATGGCTCCTCAGCATGAATGGTCCCTCCCCGGGATAGATGACCACTCCCCGGGTCGGACAGCCTTTCCCCGGGATAGAAAGAAGACCGCTCCCCAGGACGGGAGGACGCTCCCCAGAGCCCCCCCGGCCCCGGCGCGGGAGGAGCCGCCCTTGCCCGGCGCAGGCGCCGCAGAGCTCAGCCGGCGCCATGGCCCGCGGGGCGCTGCTCGGCGCGGTGGCGTGTCTGTGCTTCCTGGCCCCGGCGACCGAGGCCTTCAAGAGGAGAGGACCCAGCGTGACAGCCAAGGTGACGCTCACCCGGGGCCGGGGCGGTGTCTCCGCCGCCGGGCAGGCTCGGGTCGGGTCGGGCGGGGATGTTCCGCGGCGGGGATGTCCCGCGGCCGTGCCGGCAAGGACCGGCCTCCCTTTGCCCTGCCCCGCTCCCACAGCCGGCCCCGCGCCGCACCCCGGGCACAGAGGGCTTTGGGGCGGGCTTGGCCAAGCGCCAGAACTTCACCGTTTTATTAGGCTTTTTGTTTGGTTGGTTGGTTACTTGGTTTACAGCCCCTTTAGGCATGCCGGCTTTCTGTAGGCGCTGGCACACTGCAGAGTTCAGCAAAGCCTCCCTCTGGCTTGCGGAAGTGGAAACTTTTGAATTCCTCACCCCTCCAGCGCTGCTGCGGCCTTTGCTGCTGCCAGGGCAGTTTGAGGCTGCTGGTGCTGCCAGGCTGCCCCGAGCAGGGAGGGTTTAACTGCGCTGGGGCTTGTCTGTGCCGTGGGTTTTATTCATTCCCCCCTGCCCTCCCTGCTGAAACTCCTGGAGAGGAGCCAACGGAGAGCTGCACAGTTAATCAGGGGAGTGGAGCATCCTTCTTGCCGGGAAAGGCTCAGGGACCTGGGCCTGTTCAACCTGGAGAAGGGGCGTCTGAGAAAGGACCTTATCAATGTCTATGAGTATATGAAGGGAGGGTGCCGAGAGGATGGATCAGGCTCTGCTCGGTGGTGCGAGCTGATGCACAGGAGGCTCCACCTGAATGTGAGGAAGACCTTTACTGTGCAGGTGACTGAGCACTGGAACAGACTTCCCAGAGAGGCTGTGGAGTCTCCCTCACAGGAGACACTCAGGAACCATCTGGACACAATTCTTTGCTGTGTGCTCTGGGATGGCCCTACTCAAGCAGGGAGTTTGGGCTAGATGACTCGCTGTGTCCTTTCCACTCTGACCCATTTTGTCACTGTGTGAGGAAGCTCTTGGTATTGAGAGCAGTCCCTTTGTTGCCCCCTTGTCTCTGGCTGCCTTGTGCCCGGGGGAGGTGTGGGTGGTGCCGGCTAGGCGCTGCCAGCAGAGCTGCGGGCCGGGATCCGTGGGGCTCAGTGCTGCAGGGCTCCCTGGCAGGCATGGTGGAAGGGCTGTGCACTTGTGGCAGACATGGCCATCGCAGTGGCACTGCCCCAGAGATGGACTTGTGGGCTCTGGGGCCTGCCGGCGGGATAGGGATGCATCTAGTTACTGCAGCATGCCAGCATCTCTTTCCAAAAAGTGTTCGTTTGGTGCAGGAGGTGGCTTGTTTAGCCCAACTTGGGATAAAACAGGAATTCCATATTTCTGCCCCCAAGTATCTTTCCACCTGCAGTCAGGAGAGAGTGCGTCCATGCTGGGAAAGACATCTACACTCATGAAAGTGTGGCAGGGAAGGGCCGGAGCAGAACTGCTTCCTCTAGCATAGTTTCCACATCCTAAGCCATGGACTGTGCCTTTGTCTCTGTACTTCATTGCCACTGCTGTCTGCAACTGCTTACAGTTTCTTTGCCGTGAACTTTTACGCCACAGATTTGATTTTTGTTGGTGTTTGGGGGTAAATTTGACCTCCAAATAATCTTCTGGCAATATATTTCCATTTAATTATGAATAATATACTTTCCTTCTTCATTCCTTCTGCCTGGGCTATAATTTTATGCCCTTTTCTGATTCTTGTGGCACATAAAGAATTGCATTGTCAATTTTCCATGTTCATAGACAGCAGTAACTTTACAAAGCTTATCAAATCACACAGTTTGCTGTCTTTCTCTTTTCCAGTTTAAGTAGTTTTCTGTAACCTTTCTTCATTTAAAAGGTATCTGTCGAGCATCTCTTCTCCCCATTTTTCTACATTTCTTTAGGTTGGTTTTATCATTCTGCGACAGAGGAGCCAGAATGACATGCAGCACTCGGGGTGTGAACTACACAGTACCTGTGTAGTTATGCCCATCTCTTTTCTGTATCCATTTTAATTATTTCTAGTATTTGTTTTCCTTCTCTGACCTTCACAAGCCCAAAGCCAAACCTTTCACTAAACTGCTCAGGATGACTCCAGATGTATTTTGACCCCCTTGTTGTAGCTCTAGATCATATACAGTATTTTTGCATTTATGAGGTTATTACATTACCTGGTCTCTAAGAATCATGACATCTTCCTTTAAAAGTCACCTTTAGTTTCCCTGAATAATTGAATGCTCTTGTCCACTTTTTCAATTAGATGTACACCATCTTGTGTAAATTATATATGAATATGTTTATGAGAACCAGCCACTCTTGCTGGCGTGTTCTTTTTTCATTTCAGTCTTGAAATACTTAGCTTCAAATCGTAAATATGATTAAATATTTATAAAAATATTAATAAGACAGAAAATTTATAATATTTGTTTTGTTTCAGAGTTCTTGGTGAATGATTTGGCCAGATGTTTTTTGAGATTTAAAAGTGCTGTATCGACCAGCTTACTAGTGTCTACATGCTTACTGAATTTCCAGAGAACCTGAGGAAATACACTCATGAGAACATGGCTTTTCTATGCTGAAATAGTGTCTAGGGGTACCAAATATTCCTGTACTTGATTTTGTGGTCAAAAATATGCAGAGACACATTTTTAGAAGTACTAGGTTTGCTGCTTAGGCAAGCAGCAATGCTATGTATGAAGCTTTGTGGCTCGGCTAGGCTTACAGCATATGATGAACTTGTCTCCATGTGCTCTGTCAACAAAGTGTTTGATGTTCCTGCTCTGTAGGGTGATTGTTTGGTAGCCTTGGTCTTGTTGCTTGTATATGCCTATGTGTTTCAGGCAGTCCTACTAGAACAGCATTTCTAGGCAAAATAGACAGGCAATGTGTTTAGAAAACGTAGGAAGGCAATACTCCTTACCTAGATAACCCTGGCAGCACAATTCAGAGAGAAGTTTGTTTATAAAACTGTTAAAAAGTTAGTGAAAGTGTGCTGCTAATACTTTGGGAGCCACACATCTAAGAAGCATGTTATTCAGTGCCAAGTGCCAAGGAAATGAATGAGGTGTATCAAAAGGAATTTTATTTCCTTTATAGTGCTTTTGTAGTGTTAGCCAAAAGTTCAACAGTCAAAACCACATGGAAGATCAAGAAATGGTAGAAATGTTTAGTGGAAGAGCGTGAAAGAGGCATTCACGTTGGAGAGACTGTGGTCATTTATTATCATTATTGGACTAATTTCTTAGCATTACAGACAAGTAATACTTGGTTGAATGCCACAGGGAACAGCAAATACCACATCATAGGAATACACGCTGCTCTTTCCTAGAAGTTGTAATAGCCTTTATGTAACTTTTTCAGAACTTCAAAATGCCTCATTTCCTGACAGCTGTTCCTATTTTCAGTAATTATTGGAACATTTTTGCACATTGAAATATGCATTCATAGATTCTGACCTATATTAAAATGTCTTATAACTCATTTGCCTTTTTGAAGTTGCTTTTCAGCAACATATACATTGAAGCTTTTAGGCAATCAGCTGAATAATCTGGCCTGGTTATTTCTCTGCTGGGTTTGAATTCATGTTTAGGAAGGCGATTGCTTGCTTGAGCCATAGGATTTTCTTCCCATTGTTAGTCAATTCAATGGAATTTAGGCTGTTGTGTATAGGTACTGATGCCTAGAACAGTGAAGATTATGAGTGGATAGCAAACTGTAATTAGTGGGAAGTGTCAGTACTATAGTTCCTTGTTATTTTCCCCCACATGGGAATAGCATTGTTGTTCTTCCTTTCTTTCATATTTCATTTTTTCCATTCAGCTTTAAAGACTTTTGTGTCTGAGAAAAATCTTCTTGAGCACTATCTCCAAACTTGAGATACAGCAGTCCCACTAAGCTATTAAAAGCAGTAAGAATCAAAACATGTAGTCACCAGTTCTCAAACAGGTTTCTGCATAACCTGGTTTTGGTGTGTCTGAAAGGATTTCTCTGCAACAACAACCTTAGGAATTGCAGGATATTATTAATACAGACCAGCCAGAAGTAATTTCTTACCACTTTGCACTTTGAAAAGCTTGGCTGTTTTTTGCACTCATGTCTATATCACTTTTGTTCCCTTCACAAAAATATTCAGGTTTTCTTTGATGTGAAGATTGGAGACAAAGACGTTGGCAGAATTGTAATTGGATTGTTTGGAAAAGTTGTCCCAAAGACTGTGGAGAACTTCATTGCATTGGCAACTGGAGAAGTACGTTTGTGATTTCCTTCCGTGTACTTGCGTTTGGCTTGAGAAGGCAGTGTTTAATGCTGTTTCAGTTGTGAACCATCACTTTTCATTCACTGGAGTCGGTGCAAAAGTGCCATCTCCAAGGCTGTGCACTGGTGTGTGTCTTCTCAGGTCCTTGCTTCACAAGATGTAATTACGAGATGCTGGGTATGAGCACCTCAGTCTGTCTCTGCTTTGCAGGTCTAGCATGTGGTCAGATAAAGACAATGGCTTTGATTACCTGACTAATACCTTCTTTGTGGCAGTGCTGTCCTGCTGTGTTTACTTGCATCTCAGTTAAATGTGTTTCTTGACAGTATTATATCCCTTGGTGCTATATTCTGTGAAATCTAGCCGTTCAGAACTTGTGTATTTCCATATGATTGTGTATAAGACTGGATGTTATATTCATTTAAAGAATAATTTCATTTTCTTAGAGAGGATATGGATACAAGGGAAGTAAATTTCATCGTGTGATCAAAGACTTCATGATTCAAGGAGGAGACTTTACAGCGGGAGATGGATCAGGAGGTAACATACTTAGTATCTTCCAGGTTCCCTTTTCTTTCTTCAAATATCTGCTGAAAGTATGGGCAAAACAGCATATTCCTTCATGGTTTCTGCTCAGATAAATGAAAAAACCCCAAACCAGCCCACAGTTCTTTTAGAGCATCTAGTACTTATCCAAGTATCTTGTAGCCTAAGCTGCAGCTATTTGGATTATCTGATTTATAAGTATGTGTAGCTCTTCCTTTGTCCTCAATTTTTGCAGATAGCACTTTTCTCTCTGTGACTTGCCCCCATTCAAGAAGCACGGCTTTGCGTGCTGGGCTGGAGCCACGTGACCAGCTGAGCTGCTCCTACAACTTACTGTCTCCAAAAGATGGATGTCTCCACCCTCCCCCTGCTCTGGCTTTGTGACAGCGCTCCTTGCCTGAGGCACTCACTGATTGCATGTATAGGTGAACCTATCCAAGTCATCCAGCAGAAGCCTAACCCGTGATGAAACAGTGAAAGCGCGTAGAGGGAAGGCAGGTAGGGAAGGAGGAGGAGGCTGTCCTCTCTGCCCTCAGCTCAGCCCCTTCCGAGGAACCTCTGAAATGTGCTGTGAGAGGGAATTTCACAACAGGGGGAAAGAAACAAATTAGAAGATGAGGGTCATGCCCTCTCCCCGTTTTTCTCTTACTAAAACTGAAACCATAAACTTGCTGGTGCTGTGAGTCCTGGCTGTGTGTGTCACTTCACCCGCCCGAGCCTTCAGAAGAACAGTTCAGTCCACTCGGGGGCAATGCCAGCGCAGCATCTCTTGCACTGCACTCACTCTGGCTGCAGAATTCTTCTCTTCCTTTACATTCCCATTCTTGACATGCGACGAATGGAACTGTCTGCGTGAACTGCTAGTGATCTCCCTACCGGGATAGAATGGAAAACACGCATTCCTTTTCCTAGCAGCGAACAATGGGGAAGACCGTAATACCAAAGACATAGTTTTAGCATTAAAGGTAGGCAGCATTTATTTGCCTGCTGATGTTATTTATTGGGATAGCATCTGGTTGTGTTGGGAGCAGTGTCCCCATTGTTCTAGGCACTGCACAAGTTAAGACTGAGACAGACAGTCTTCTCTTTTCAGAGTGATGGTGGTTTAACCATGACTGATATGTTTTCTCTCTGGACTATTTTAGAAACATCAAAATCTTTATGTCGTGGCTGTACACATCCACACCAAATATTTTAGTCTAACTTCCATTTGGTCTTCATATGTTTCTAAAAATGCCTAAAGCAATTTCTTAGCATAAGGGAAAGGTTTAAATACTGAAATTATCACAAAACATGGCAGCCTTGTTAGTGGCCATAAGTATGTACTTTAATTTGCCGAGCAGGATGAAGCATACTATTGTTCAGTGGTGTCTGTAAACCAGACCTTTGAAGGTATTCAGCTTGCTTAAATTCAAAGGATAAAGCATCGTAGCTTGTAACTATTCTCTCCTTATGTGTGGTGGTTTAGCTTACCTGCACACATGAAATGATTTTAGTTATGGAGTTGCTGATGGTTGAACAGTGATGCTGCTGTGTTTACAAGTCCTGAATTAATATTTTGTTTTTCCCATTTTTGAACAAAAAGGGGCTTTTTTTTTAGGTTTGCTTTCTTATTTTTTTGTCGTAGGAAGAAGCATCTATGGAGAAAGGTTTCCTGATGAGAACTTCAAGCTCAAACACTATGGCATTGGATGGGTTAGCATGGCTAATTCTGGCCCGGACACCAACGGATCCCAATTCTTCATCAGTGTGACAAAGCCTTCCTGGTTAGATGGAAAACATGTAGTATTTGGCAAAGTCCTTGATGGAATGGTAAATTTAAAGTAGTGGTTAATCTGGACAAATTGTGCCACATTATATCCATGTTACCATGGTTCAGAAACAGTTGAGTATTCACCTAATATGTACACGGTAGAAAATGATTGTGAAGAGCTCCAGCTGGATGGTTTAGAACTGAAATAGCAGAAACGGAAAGCTGTATCATGCTTTCAGACTGATAACCACTGAAATCAACACTTGACACGTTTGCAGATTACAAATGGAGAAAGTTCAACTCCTCCTTTCAGTAACACTGTTACCCATGAAATAATTCTTTTTCTACAGGCTAAAATCAAATTTTGTATCACATGCTATGGGTAACACTTTCACTGTTAAGGGTTTTTAGAAGCATGTGAATGTAAAGCCTGCAAACACATACTGAGAGGCCAAATAGAATTTTAAGTTAAAAAATTATATTTTCAAGTGATTATACTTTTATTATTCTGATTTTCCTTACAAATTGTTCTGTTTTGAAATTATTGGGGAAAACATGAGCTGTTGGATGGACATGGAAAACTTCATCAGAATACTTGACCCTCACTCCCACATTCATACTGAATTCCATTTTTGTGATTTACAGTAGTAGTTGTAAATTTTTGAGAAGATATTTATACTTAAATTTCAGTTTAGTCAGATTAATGGAGGACTATCCAAAACCAAGTTATCAATATACCTATATTAATTTTGTCCTTTAAAAATATTGGTGACATGGTACCACACTAAAAATTTGTATGTGGGTGTTATATGCTAGAGGTAAAAGCAGTAACCAGATTTCTGGAAGGACAGTCATGCTGTACAGTTAGAAAAATAATAATGCTTGCCTTTTCTGCTCTCTGGGTTCACTTTCTGCTCACAGGCCACAGATAAATCCTGTATGCGCCAGCTTATGTACATCTTCAAAAAGTTTTTGTTGGCTGAAAGATTTTCTAGGAGGGCACACAGCATTCCCTGTGCTTCTGTCAGCTGTGTGTTAATTACAGAGTAGCATAACTGCTTATGTGGTAAAAAAAAAGGATGTGGGAAGTTGACAGGGTAAAGGTCTTTGTTCACCAGCTGGTTAATAAAGCAGTGATGTTAGGCGCACTTCGTTGTTTCTGTGGCACCAGACTTCAGCCACTTGAGTTTCTTTGGGTAAACTGAACCTTTCTGTTTGTTCTTTTTTTGTCTGACAGTCTGTGGTGCACTCGATAGAACTCCAGCAGACAGATGAACACGATCGGCCCCTTCAAGACTGTGTGATTGTGAACAGTGGCAAAATAGGTGTGAAGGAACCATTTGTAGTTGAAGTTGGTGACTGGTGAGACCAACAGTCAGAATGAAAAGTAAAACTTAATCACTTTGCTTTAATGCCATTTTTTGACTGATGCGAAGTATCCACTGAGTTTTCTCCTCAAAATATATGAGGTTACATTTAGGCAATACTTGTCATTTACCAAATACAGAAAAGAAATAACTATTTCTATAGCAACTTGTTGGCGCTGCTACTCCTTGAAATTCAAGACATATCCCATCAAATTCTAGATTTTGCAGAAAAGGTTTTTAATGAAAAGTTATAGCAGCAATTGCATTTTTTCAAGGTTTAAAATACAGTAATTTTCTTCTGTTTGGAAATTTTAGCAATATTTGTTTTTGTCTCCTCGACTGAAAATATTTACTCTAACACTACCAGCATTTTTAAAAACTTAAAAAAATATATAGCAGTGTTTTGAATAAATAAACTTTGATTTCAAATAAATATGGAGAGTATTTTTTACTCAACCCCCCAAAGTCTTTCTTCTCACCTCCATTGATTCCACAAAATATGCAGAGGTTTTTCTTTTCAGGAGAGAAGGTTGTAAGGTTAGAGCAGAGATGGTAAATTTTCCTAATCTTAGTATGTCAGATAAAGTCCCTGCTGTCTTTCAGAGAACCACAGTATTCAGGTACCATCCTGTGATCAAGAACAAGCAGCTTTTCTGTCTATCATTGAATAAGATAATCAGTTAGAAACTGATTAAAACAGAAGAATCCTTGTTTTACAGCATGGTGAATTTTGTAACACCTAATTAATGTTACTTACTGTAAAGCTCAAATGCTTTTTCTTTACGTTTTGCCATAAGTTTGAGGACTTTGTGTTCATTTTTTTGTGATGCTTCAAAAATAACTCTTAAGCTGACAACTGGTAGCTTTCAGAGAAGGTCAGTGTAGGGTAACACTTAAGCACCTGTGTTAAGTTCTTACAGAACTCCACAGGGAAGATACGTGGATTTTTTCCTTCTGAGTTTACTGTTTTAGGACTCAAGATGGAAGAGGCAATGCCAAGATCTGGTGAAGGACTCATCCATCTACAACAGGCAGCATACCACTCCTCTTTGTAGTGACTAGTTTCCTGAAGGGTGTCCTGGAGCCCATGTGAGGTATCCAGAGCTGAAGTGACTCAGGGTAGAAAAGGCTGCTACAGCACAGAGTTTGTAGGTACCTACTGGCATTCCACACACAAGGAAACAGGAAAAAGCTGTGGGCAGGGTTTTATCCCAGGTTCTCCTGACATGTCATTTGCAGTTACAGGATGCTCCTGCTGGTTCTTCACCCACACCTCTGGGACCTCTCCTGGAGGTAAAGACTGACACTTCTTTTCAGAGACCTGTGAAAGGATTACTGTCCTCTTCAAACAGAACTGGAGGAGAACATGGCAAAGGCCTCTAAACTTGCCTAGTGCTAGACAATCAGATTTTCATTTTATCCCTGATCACTTTTCTTTCTACTAGCAGTTTAAAGTAAATTTCTCTGAAAAGCAGCTCTGGGAGCAGGGTTAGCAAGCAGGAGTAAGAGTGCCTCAGACTGCCTTGCTGAACCAGCTTTCTGCCAGTAGCTGAAAGCTTTCCTGGAGGCTGAGCCTGCAGATCTCATGAAGTTATGCTGAACAAGTGCTGCAGTCACAGGCCTACCTTTTTTCCAAGTCCCAGCTTTCCACTGTCCCCAAACAGCTTCCAGACACATTTAGTAGTTAGAGCAGGCGACCCATGTGCCTCCAGGATCAGACTTAGGTTTGTGCCCAGCTCTGCCATGGCTGCTTTTGTGCAACACTCCCTTCTGCTGATGAGCCCAGTGACTTACTCTCTGTTCAATTACCCTGATTTTTTTTGCACCAAGACATACAGTTTTGTAAGGCTACCATGTTCAGCTTAGCTAAGACCTAAGAGCTTTAAATGAGCAGACACACAGGTCTTTTCTCACACTTCATGGGGAGACATCTGAGACCCATATCAGATAACAGATTCTCAGAAAAATTTCAACAGAAAAGCACAAAAAAACCACTGAAGTGTTACATTCATGTCCTAGTAATTTATTTTGTAATGTCCAGTAGCACACATACAAATTTCCAGTTAAATCTGAACATACATATATATGTATCAGTTTTAGTTTGATCATAATCTTAATAATATTCTTGTTTTAGTTTACCACAGAGTTGTATGTTCTGTGACTTATAAAATGTTAATATATGGAATACAGCCAGCAAGTTATAGGTTAGATGTCGTAACTGAATGGAGATATGTAAAAGCCACATAAAAGCTCCTGGTAAGTAAAATAATTTCAACCAAAATCTAGAAAATTTCCTCCGAGAATGCTATGTGTTTCAGAATGTGAAACATTCTGAACAATTCTGCACACACTCTCTTCAGCACTTTTAATCTATCCAGTGCCAGCAGTGGGTAATGTGCTGGGAAAAATCCTGGTGCAAAAAGGTTTAGTGTTTACTTTAATAAAAATAATTAGTAAAATTTTTCCTTTCAAAGGTTAGCATAATTCAGTGTATGACTTAGAACATTTAGTGTTAAATAGAGCATGTCAATATATAGAAGGTATAAATAACTTCAATACTGTTGTTTCCATATCTTCTTTAAAAGCAGCAACTGTAATGACAGTGATTTTATTTAAAAAGACGTAATGCTTGAACTTAATCTGAGGTTGTGCCTCTTGCTTCTGAGCATAATTTTCACATCACAGAATTTTATTCCTGTTAATTCTATTAACCATGACTCAGAGACTTGCTTCAGCTTCTTTTTGCCTTGTATTACTTCTACCTGGGCAGTAAATGAGGATAAAATATTCCATGTAGAATGCCATCTATGACTACATTTGGAAAGTCATCTGAAAAAAGAAAAAAAAAAGAAAAGAACTTACTTTCTTATCCATGTCAGTACAACATAAATGTTTTTGTGAAACTTAACTAGGTAAGACACCATTTATTTTGGGTTATTGCATCACTCAACTGTTTATCCCTGTTGGGGATGTGCTATTGGTAATGCTGTTTCAGCACTAAAGCCACTTTAAGGTAGCACTGGGCATTGCATGAATGCTCTGCCAGATTTGTAGCTTATTGATTTAAAGGGATGTTCTAATACTTAATGCTGCTCGTCTCTAGCTCTTTATCTGAATCTTTTCTCACAAGAAAGATGGATTACACTGGCAATTCAATTTCTAACAATATCTCAATATACTTGCAGAAATTTTAAGATTGCTACTAGGAATACTTCAAAGCTGTTTTTTGTATTGTTGTTTACAGCAATGTTTAGACTGAGAAGACTTGAGGATGCCTGTACAAATATGGTTATTTGAGGCAAGAAATTTTCAGGTTGTCCAGTCAACATAAAATGTCACATGTTACAAAATGTCATCCTACAGTACTTGAAGGAAGAAATCCCCACTACTTTGTTATCACAGATGCAGAGGAAACTGCTGGTTAATTTTCATGTTCCATTTGACATGAATTACCTTCAGAACACAGTAATACAGCTAGGATGTACACTGTTGAATTGAAAAGATTTCTGAAATGCACCAGCAACTGAGGTTTTAATGAAGGGTCTATTACCAGGCATTAAAACTAAGAATTTCTGATCACATCTTACAACCTTAAAATTGTTAGTATACTAGAAATAAATTCCTGCTAAGAACAGACTGTTTCTGATACAGAACTTTCCACACTAATCAAACCTTCAACTGTCAGTCTACAGGATATTCACAAAAGGGAGATGCAATTTTTATGAAAATCACTAGTACTTGATAAATTAGATCACCTGATGTGGGTGGCAATTAAGGTTTGCCCCTAATTCTTTCACAGAAATAATTCCGGAGTAAAAGTGTTAAGCAAATGTAGATTTGGACACGGTGAAAACAAACCTTATTGTTTTAAATGTGTTACTTCATTGTTAATAAAGTGATTTCAGAATATTACTGATGTTATGAACAGAGATATTTTAGGATGTTTTCATGAACTGTAACGTCCACTGTAAACAATATATGCATAATTATACCCAGCTTCTCATATTAATTCATAATTATAAATGACTTGCTATATTTTGAATCCAGTAATGTTTCCTCAAATCCTGTAAGCTCATCTGTACCAAATTACCCTGGCAGAATAACCCTATGCAGTTGTCACTATTGTTATAAAAAATACACTTGTAAAGGTGATCTGATGCTTTCCTTCCAGATTAAATGATGAAGTTCCAGAAACCAGTTTTTACTGGTTCTTCTATAATATACAGTGTATATAGGAAAAGAAGGATTGATTTTCAAAATGATACAACCTCACAACATTAGATTTAATATGAGTCTTTACTGCTTAAGAAAATAAAGTATATCCATTTAAGTTAAATACAACTAAAGTGTATATATATAAGTATAAACATGAGAAAGCACAGTCTTGCAGATCTGTGATATTTGCATGACTTAGAGAATCATCAGACCAATTTTCAAACAAGTGACAGTAAATCTAAGATCCCATTTTTTTAGCTTCCAAGGTATCGTCTCCAATTTGAAGCATATTAGGTTTTATATTTATTTTTCTTGAGGACAATAATTTTTTTTTTTCATACCCTTACACAAAAAGTAATGTGCACTCAGGCTCTCAGACTGTTACATACATCATAAAAAAGGGAATCTGAAAATCAATGAGATTTGTAACTGTGGATCTTGTTTCTGGAAAAATTACCTTGCAACTCAACAGTGCTTAAAGCCCAATCACTGGAACAATGGCAAGATTATTTTATAAAGAGAAGTAACAGCGCAATGACAGGGTAAAAATGTTCTTTGCGTTCTTTCTATTCCAGAAACAGTTACTTATTTTGTTTAAAACTCACACTATTTCCTATTTATTGAAATAAGTTAACACAGGGTTTCCTGTGTATCCAGGAAAGACTTCTGACTATCTTCTTCAAAGATAAGATACAACAAATAGTTATTTGTTAATAGACACTTACTTTTGGTCATAGGTTGAACAACCTTGGCTGTTTTTACAAAGGAATCAGAGTCTATCAAAGTTAGAACTGATTTGAGAGGGAAAATTGTAGAAAGCTCATCTATATTTTCTCTGTGCTGCAAACTAACAACAAGGGAGAATTAAAGGCAATGGTAGTTATGGAAAAACTTTGTTTCTTTCTAACTAGACTTGAGTCAAGTAGTAGAGCCTTTAGACTCAGGATTTGGTTTTCTTCCTTTTTTAAATTACAAATCACATTCTAATTTGTGTTCTAATTAATTAAGTTGAAGAATGACTTGCAGTGCATTTGTTGTTTTAGGGTTTTCATATGCAAATAATATTTACCTGCCATAAAAAATTCTAAATAGTGTGGGTCCAGGCCAGAAAATACGTTGGCAAAAGTCTAAAAGGTCCTGTGTTTCAGATATCATTAATGAGGCCTACTCAATATTTAAACACATTACTCATTAGAAGAAGCCTTTTATCTTAATGCTTTTTTGCATTACTTAAAAGGACAGTTACAAAATTCATTAGAAAGTTCCTAATGATTTCACAAAAAGGAAGCTTAGCTTTACTCAGAGTACACGTAGTGGAAGGGAGACAAATACCATCACAGAACTGCAAAATCTTGAAGTCTTACAGAATGTTACATGTGGGCTGCAAATACTAGGCACTGTCTCAATTTTTTGGGATAACTATGAAATCAGTTTTCTCTCTTCAGGATGGTATGGAGTTACATGATGTTCGTAATTTATACCAGACTCTTGAGGAATCAAGTATACAATTAGGAGGAGCATTAAACAATAAGATTAAGACATGCAATGTGGCTCACTCTAAATATTAGTATAGGCAGCATCTGGACCAAATTTTAAACAGAAGTTACTGTGGGTGTTTCTTCATTACTTGGGTCAGACATGACCCTGTGTAGTGACCCCCGCCCCTTACTGCATTTTGGTTCATCAATTTTGTGATTTGCACTTCAGCCTCAAACAAACACTCAGTTTGTGGATCAGACCAGTGCTAAGTCAAAGTAAAAGCTAAACAACCTTGTAATGTGTCTTCTGATGGACCTGAATCACACTGGACCTCTGCTGTCTGTATTTCACTCTATTTACACTTTGCAGTTCAGTAGGGCTTCATAGGTCAATAGTGCTTGGCCCCACTACTAGCTAGTGTGGACACTGGCTGCAAGAGAGACTATTTTGCCCTCTCAAAATACATGAGCTTGTCCCTCTGGTTTTGATAAACAGCTTGTAAAAACAACAGGACCACAGAACAGCTGCAGCTGGGAGATGACTGGAGGTAATCTAGTCCAACCCTGTGTTCAGGCAGGAGCACTGACAGGCAGTCACCCAGGACCACGGCCAGGCAGCTCCCGAGTGTCTCCAAGAGTGGAGATCCACCACCACTCTGGGCAGCCTGTGTCCAGGCTTGGGAAAATGTTCCTGATGTTCTAGTTCTATCACTGGGCAGCACTGAAAAGAGATTGGCTTTGTCTTCCTTATGTGTTCCCCTCAAGTATTTACAAACATCTTGAGAAAATCTCAACAAAGTACACTCCATTGTCCAGGAAACTATTCTTAAAAATTTAATTAATTTCAAGGCAGTGTGAAAATCTGATTTCTACACAGTATTTTGTGAAATGAAACAAAATGCTACATTAAAAAAGAACCTTTATGTGCAGCTCAGGGAGAAAATTCTCTCCTGAAAGCATATTACATTTTTAAATAAAATATTTAATAGAAACAACAAGTTCAAACAAGTAAAGTGACAAAGCCAAGAGGAACACACTCTGAAAACGGTACTTTTTTTCCCTGCACACATTTAATTTAAGACAGGGTAAATTCTCTGAATTACTAATTCAAAGAACTTTTATATTAAAAAGGAGAGTTTATAACAATTTCAAACACTATTTTGAACCATACAAGTCTATATGTAAAAGTCCTGTGAAATATATCACTTACACTTAAAGTACAGTTTTTTTCCCCATAAAGAGCTCCAGAGGTTATAAATGATAAGAAATAATAATAATCCAAATGGAAATACAAGCACGCTTGCAGTAGATCGACTGGTGTTTAGGGAAAAAGCACTTACAAAGGACCGGGCCTCCAAGTTCAAATCCTTCAGGCAAAACAGCCAAAGGGTCAACAACAAGAAAAGCAAAGCAGTGTTCTTCATCTTCTGATTTGAATTCTCAGTAGGTTTGCCTGAGAGAACAACTGGGGGAGAAAATTCCACCCTTTTACAAATCACCCACACCACTTAGTGTTTTAATGGTTTCTTACGCAAGAACTATCATTTCATTGGCAGGTTATTAGATTTTGGACCAATGTCATTTGACTAGGCCAGTATTAATAATAATAATGTGGTTTATGCAGTGCAGAGCCAGATCAGTACAGTGCTGTTAAGAGATGACAGGTTTGATTACCGTTGGCTTTAGGCAAGACATATGGATCCCTTAGGAACAGCAGCACAGGCTGGTGGGTCAGTTTGCTGGAAAGGTCAAGAACAGGGATGTCAGTATCAAGGGACAGCAAACAGACTATTCTACAAACTAGCTTTGATAAAGTGAGGTGCTTGAGCTGCCAGAAGCCACACAGTGCAGTTCTACACACCAGCACTGCCCAGAAGGCTCCATCTCCTGGAAGCAAAGCTTGCTGCTCCTCAGCCATACAGTGAAACCCTCAGTGCCAAGCTGGAGTGAAGGGGCTGCGTCCAGGAGAAGTGGCTTGCAGCTGGCTCTGAGACCCCCTGATTCTGCTCTGCTCATGGTGTCATGCAGGCTACAAGACCATCTACAACCAGGCCCCATGTCTATAGGCTCTCCAGGCCACCAAGCAGACTCCAAATGTCACCACGTTCTGACAGCTCCCAAAGCGGTTGCTATACCCATCACCTGTGGAGAGAATTCCTTGGAAGCCTCCCAGGCCTGACTCTCCCAGCCCTCTCCACTCTGCTCTGTACATATATATTCCAAGTAGTGCAACCAGATGCAGGTGAAGCTCTACCAAATGCACAGGGAGGAACCCAGACCTCTAATTTTTTTCTGCTAAATCTTCTTGCTACAAAAAACACATTCCCAGATATATTTCAGAGTTGGCAGTATTCTGTCAGTTTTGTAAGGAATTTCTCAATAGTAGCAAAAGGGTGTTCAAGCCACACTAAAGACGGGCCGCTATAGCATAGCGGATGGTAATATTTAACAAATATATCTAATTTTAATGCTAAACTACTTAGAATTTTTTAACTGCAGGGAATAACTAAACACCAAAAATTTAAGTAGTTTATTAATCAGGTGTCCTATAAATAGTAGAAATCAAGCTCACCTTGATTCTTCAGATTCCGTTTCATCAAAAGAGCTGCAAGTAAAGTAAGAGGAAGCTTTGGTTACAACAAAATTAATTTTACAGTTAAAACCCTCAAATCCTTTAAGAATCACCAAAGGGAGCAATCTTGTTCTGGTCAGTGCCCACATAATGCCACATAAGGAAATATACGTGGGAGATTGTATCATTTTATAACCACCACTGTTTGAAAATGACAGCATCTATTTTACTGTAACAGATTAATTTCCATCTATTTATCTGTGAAGTGTTGGGGTACAGTGCCACTGAGAATACTAGTTGATGTCATTAACTGCAAGTGAAAACTACAAACCTGATAGCTTCAGAATCACCCTGGGCCATAGAGACCTCCAAGTCTAAGAGGGCCTCAAAATTATCTTCAGGTAAACTTGCCTTCTCACCACTGCAGATCCAAACAGCCTGCCCCAAAGTGGAAAAGGGCCATGTCGCCTTCTGGGGAGCATGTTCTGGTAGTGCTGCTGCACTATCAACCACGCCATCTCCCACAGCAAAAGAAATTGTCCCTACAAAGCTCACAGCTCCAGAGTTTCCAGTTACACTGGTTTGGGTATTTCTGTAGTCGTTACACTCATTGTATGGAGAGATTCCCCTCTGCCACTCTGGTTAGGATCCCTTCCCAGGGAATGAGCAATTGGGTCACTAGGGTAATGTCATCAGAAAGCTGAAAGAACCTCATTTTTGAACACACAGAATGAGATCATAAAATGATCATGGAATGAGCTTCTATTTTGTGCAAGATACTATGATCATAAAGCACATGCAAAGGCTTTCTGCAGAATTTTACTGAGTGCTTATGAATATATTATACTTCAGTAGATACTTCATGATCTACAAGAAAGTCATATTTTTCTCATCTAAGCTCTCCTTTGCTTTCCAAGAATATTACATTAACCTTCCCTTCTATCTTTGAACATGCTGGATTTATTTCACGACCTTTTGGGGATATATAAACATACTTAACATGAACCTAATACTCATTTATTTTACAGTGTTAGAGTTGGCAGCAAGACCATTTTAAGTCAATGGAATTGCATCAGCACTGAGTGGATATGGGCCTTTTGGCCCCCATATATTTTTCAGTAAATGAGAGCTTACCCACAGCTTTCTGCTTTTGGCAAGGTAGGTACATGACGGACATTTAGAAAATCGAGAAATATCTTAGGGAGCTCTTCATTTTCTAAAATGACTGTCTGTAAAAAAAAAAAAAAAAAGGCACAATAGAAACCCACATTTTAAAAATAGTTTAGATTTTGCACACTTCCATTCAAGCTATTCTCTCTTGCCATACTTTTCAATTCTCCATTTTTTTACACCTATTTTGGAATGCCTCATTTCAATAGGAAAACCACAGTTCTTGATGAACCCTTAGAAATACATTCAGCTTATGCTATTACATTCTTTTTCACCTGCCATCACTGGTGCCAACCTATGTGCCTCTCAAGCAGAGATGTCTGGATTCTGGAACTAAGTTACTGGCACATTCATTTGTGAATAAAAGTCTGTTTATTTAAAATAAAAAATAGAACAGCCTCAGCTCAGTGCTTTCATGTTAACCTCACTGAAGACTCCCACCTGGCTTATGAGCAGAAGGAAGTCTCCACTTTGTGCAGTTTTATTAATGCACATCTTGGTAAATGACAAGAGACTCCTAGCTTGGCTTGACAGGTCAGCTTACAGCATACTCCGCTGATCTGCCCTATGGCTCAAGTGACAAAGCTCTGACCATGCAGCTGCTGGCCAGACTTGCCACATTCTTCCACAACCATGATACAATGGCCACATAATGGCCACACTACATCCTCTGTTTCTTCCCTCGATGAGATGATTTACAGTTTTCACAAGGCAAAGAAAAACAGTTCATAAATCCAACCAATGTCTCACCTGAAAGATTAAGCCCCTATTTCTTTACTGTTCATACTGATATATATTCTGAAAACGTGTACTTCACAAGAAAAAAAGAAGCCATGAGCTTTCTTAAAAGAGATTTCCTTCATAAAGGCCTGATCTGAAGTGAATGCATGTATGGAAGAAACTTCACTGGATTTAAAATTAAATTGACTCCTAGAAGCAAAGCTATCCATGTTCATCTTGTTCACTTTCCCACCCTATGACAGAAGAAATAAATATAGAGAAGAAACAAGTCTGGTGATAGAAAGACACATTACTCCTACATTCAGGAGGTAACTTACTCCTTCATGTGCATTCTTCTACATTACAATATCACAAGGGAGACACAATGGTATATAGAGGATAGCAAGATCACAAGACAAAAAAAAGGGTTGGAAGAGACATCTAGAAGTCATCTAGATTTTATAGCAGGTTTTATAGCAAATGGTTTGGTTATTTGTGTAAGGAAAACCTCCTTCATATTAAAATTACGTAAGATGTGAATGAACTTAAAAGCATTTGAAAACAAAAATATTATTTGAAAACAAAGATATTTGAGAACTGGAACGTTTTTATGTTACATCTGCAAGTCTGATTTCAGAGGCTTCACTTTCTCAACAGCTGAGGCTATCATTAAAATGCTTGAAAAAAATAACAGGGAAAAATGCAGCTTTTGAACTTTTCTGCTGTAGATTTTAAGAGATGTAGCAAATAAGGTCTAAGATGCTGGCAAGTGTTAAGCCTTTCAGTTCACCTCTATATGAAGACACTACATTAAAAAATGCTAGTTTGTTTGTGTTCTGCAAAATCAGCACTCTGCTGCTGCAAAATTTATTCCGTTCTGCATTCAGGTTATGCACAAAAGAGGGTGTGGAGGTGGATGCATATTCAGAGGGTGTGTGAATTGCATAGAAATGTGTATGGCTGCCTCATATAAACCATCTTGCTAATTATATGCAATGAGGAACTGCAAAAAGTTGTAGAAAGATGTTTAAGGGCATCAAGTGCTTATATGCAACTTCATACTTACAACTCTTGACATCTAAAACCAACTAAAAACCACACAAATCTCAGACCAACCAAACAAACAATACCAAAACAAAACCCCCACAAGCACCAACCAGCCACAATGGATTAGGTGTGTCTGTCTAAATAAATTTCCTAGCTCTGCTGGTGGCCCAAAGCGGATGTCTAGAGAAAAACTAAGCATTCTCAGTTTCCTATTTAAGTGAAAAAAAATTACTCTTAAATCAGAAATGTTATTATAATTGACTTAATACACCTGGAACAACCCATAACACAACAGATTTTTTACTTCTGTCTGAAAACTTGTAAGAAATCCATATTTTGCAAACCTGATGATCTTTAAATGATAGGTATGCAGAAAAGGAACCAGCAGGTAAAATTTCTCAATCACTACCTATAATTTGTGATGTAATATGCTCAACTGCAGCATTTGTTCAAGTGAATATATGACATTATCTTGTAAGCATGACTAGCTACCTTGTTTGCTCTGTCATCAGAAACTGGAAGATAAATATTTCCAAAGAAATAAAAACTCACACTTAGATTCTTTGTAATGTGGATTTCTGTTGCATCCAAATTCTATCAAGATCATAGCAATGAGATTCAAATAAGGGTCCCAGAGTACTAAGCAGGCTAATTTAAGAAAAAACCCCAGGATGCGTTTCCTTCCTGAAGTAAATAAAACCCCCTCTTCCTCCAAAACTAAACCAACTAATACAACCTCTAGCAAATGATTTGGGAAGTGACTCCAGAAATACATTTTTCAACTCATTGATTTCAGCTGAACTAAAAGTGCCGTATTTTCTTGGAAAATTGTAAAGGGTGTTTATCTGTTACTGTCACACTTTAATGAACTACTCTGTGCTTCAGGAGAAAAACCCACAACACAACACAAGGGAAAGTCTGATGTTTACATCAG
>VZTR01029532.1:456504-475045 GCA_013400775.1 Chaetops frenatus | reverse complement strand
CCTCACCTCCTGGATTTACCATCACAGCTGAGCTGGCTTTTGCAGCACCCACGACCTTGGATAAGCTGCGCCCCTCACCCAGTGAGGAGCAAGCCCCCTCATGCATCGAGCTGAGGCTCTGGGCAGCCTCTGGCAAGCTCACATCAAGTACAAATCTAGTGGAAGCTTGCATATGGATTTCCCTTGTCTTCACTGCAATACTTATCTTCCTCTCCACTTCTCACTTGTTTAGTTTTATTGTAAAATGCCCAACAACAGTAGAGCACTTGGTGTTGGGGCTCTTTTTGTTTCAGTTTTCCTGGTTCAGAGTTGTATATTGACTCCCAAAGGAAAGCAGAAGTAGGCAATTCTAAGAACACTGAAAAACTGAAGAACCTATCCCATCTAAACCTGCACATTTCTATCTCACAATAAGATACACAACAGAAAGCAGAACACTGATGTCTAAAGATAAATATGTCCATGTTTTATCAAACTCATAATTTAGCTGGCATACTAGATACATAGCTTTATCTGCTGTAAAACTTAGGGAATTACGCTTTATTTTGCTATAGGGATATGACTAAAAGATGTAACAAAACTCTCTCTATAGTAAAGTATTATCTGAATCTTTGCAGGTTGGAGGCTTCCTTTTAGTTTCTTTACATATATTTTTGAAAAAAAACAAAAAACTCCCAAAAACCCAAAAGAAGTAAAATTTCAAACTATGCAGTAACACAATCTGTCCTTCACATAACCAGTTGACAAAGGCTTATGACTTCAGAAATTTCTATCTGTTCTTCTTGACGTATTATTATATACTATTATCTTCTTGACGTATTGTAGCTGACTAAAGCAGTGAAATTTCTGTTATTTTGGGAGAGGCTTAGGAGTGAATAGAAGACTGTTTAGAATAAGAAGATGCTTCTAGTTTGGTTCAACTGAAGGATGAGAGGTAATTTTCTACTGTTTTTGTAGTCTCAATTTCTAGGAAAGAATTTGTTGTTTCCCTTTTCATTTTATTATAACCTTCAAAAATAACAGATTTAATGACAGTTCAATTTTAACAACACAGTATTGCTTTTAAATTTAAGTTACTAAGAAACAGCTAAGAAAGTGGACTATATGCTATTTCTCACGTGACAGAATCACTGAGCTTCATTATTCATTTCCATTTGTTGTTAAAAGCATGATATGCCAAAAAGGAAACTGTTTTAGCCTTTGTTTGTGGACACAGATGTGAAGGAAAGAGCCATGAGATACATAATGAAGATTGGGAATTAAAAATGCCTCAAAATTAGTAGTATTTTCATTAAAAATGCACACCTCTAATTGTACTAATCCCTGAAGTATTCTAAAATTTATTTTGGCATTTTTGTTTGTAAAACTGAAAACTGAAGAGGAAAACTTAGGAAAATGGGTATGCTTAGGTTCTCTAACATTTTTTTAAAATCCTTGTTTTAAAAGTTCAGCCATTTAAGAAAGGTATTTTCAAACCCAGAATTTTACAATCTAAGAAGGAGAATAATAATATAAGAATTTTCAGTTTTTCAGGATTTGTCATACACAGTTTTTTGTAAGCACACACACACACACTGATCGAGAGCTTCTGTCCTAGCAATACCAACACACAAGAGGTTTTCTATTCCTCATGCTCTACAAAAAAGGTATAAAATGCAGCACTTTCCTTACAAGTTGGGAATCTCAGGATAAATGGAAGAAGAATATTTAAATGCCCAAAAGAGACTCAATAGAGAGTTCTAAAATTGCAATATGATGAGTAAACATTCTTTATGAAAGGTAATCAAGTATGAGAATTCAGTTTTTTTGAGGAAGGATTTTTGACAGTATGAGCTGAAAATCAAGGAGATGGCAGTGTGCCAGTGTCAGAAACCATTTCCAAACAGGCTGGCAACCAATTACACCACATGGCAATTGCTTGGTGGCACCACTGCAAACAGGGATCCTGGTTCCTGTTGTATAGCAATGTGCTGTAAAACAAAGATGTACTGCTGACAACACCACTGAGCTTGGCAACAACACAGACACACTGGGACTTCTGGTAAAGCTGAAAACCCCAGTGCCAGAGGCCTCAATCACAGGCTAGCTGACTCCATGCCATCAGTAATACAGAAAAACAGCCCGGGTATTTATTTCTACTACCTTTGGCGTGGCCTGGTGAAACCCTCCTATGCTTCTGCCTAAGGAATGAAACAGCAATGGCTTTAGAGGGTATGAGAAACAGGTTCTCATACAATCATGAATTTTTCTATGACTGCCTCACAAAACACCTTTTGGAGGGTCAGATTCCCATTTTACATACTCTCAGCAGCAAGCCTATTCCTTTAACTGTTTGATCTAATAGGACCTTGCAGTCTTGGGCTCCTGCTGGTTGCTATCTTGTTCCAACATATGGCCTAGACAACTCCTGGGCTTGTGCTAATTTGTGTGGAAAACAATCAGGAATTGCTATAATTGGTCTAGTTCAACAAGGCCAAAGATAATAAGCCAGAGGCCTCTTTTTAAGCCCAGGACCCTACCTATTGTATAGTTGTCCAAGTTCAGGTATTGAGGCCAATGCCAACTACTGAGCACACTAGGGAGACAATGCCAAAGAGGGAAAAGAAACCTGCATTTGTAAAGTCAGGGCTTAAACTCTTTTTGTGCCTTTCTACATGCCAGCAACTACAAAGCAGCAAAGAAAATAGCAATAGAAAAAAACTTTAAAGGATTTATTGTTCAATAAGCTGCAAATCTTCTGACAGTAGGTATAAAGCAAAGTACCACAGCACCAGCAAAAAGAAAAGACAACTGAAAAAAGGTGAAAGAACAGAAAGCACGTCTCAGTGGCTATGTGGAGAACAGATACAGAGCAGAATTGTTCTGTGTAAGTGCAGCTCCAAGGCCTGGAAGATGCATATATGCCATATAAGGTACAGCATTCGGACAAATGAGCACACAAAAAAAGGAAATTTAAGTACAATGCATGCGATAGCAAAAAAGTTAAAAAAAACCCCAAACTTGTTGGAAATTTCTATGGAAAGCACTAAACAGTCTTTAGGCACTCCAAACCTGCAAGAGAAAGGCTAGAATAAAAAGGAAAGGCTAGAATAAAAGGATGAAGTTCGTTTCCAGATTAAGTTACTGACATACATACTGGCTTTGAGAACAAGATCAGTGGCCTGCTGCTGTAAGCGCTCTCTAGCAGCTGCGAGCTCGCTTTCCACTTCTTTGTGTTTGCTTAACAATGACATCTCCTCCTCCTTCACATCATCAAGCTGTTTTTGAAGAACCTAGAGGAAACACATAATACCTCTTACCATCATATACAATTATGTAAATTTAAATGAGCATTAGGTTAAAAGGTACAGAAGAGACCTTTCAGTACAAAAGCTTTATTCACACAAATGCTTAAACAGTGTAGTATTATTGCAGTATTCATTATGCATTATATGTAATGCTTCAAAATTATTTTTTGCAGAAAAAGATAGTGAGTATATGGCATGATGGTAATGCATAAGAGAAATGTGACAATATTCAAAAAGGTATATGAAAAAATAGAAACTATAAAATGGTCCAGAGAGTTTGAGAGACAACTTTAGAAACCTTGTTTCTGATATCTGAGAGCTTTTCACATTAAAGAATACTTTATGTGTTCACAGCAGCTCAGTGCCCTTCACTGCAACTCTGAGTGTTTACTACTGACTCAAATTAAGCTACACATGGAGATGCATAAAATGAGAGTTGGGCAATTACTTAAATCAAACGTTCCACAGGGGTCACTATTGGGATCAGAACTTTTTAGCACCTTTCTCAGCAACATGGGCAGTGGTACCGAGTGCACCCTCAGCAAGTTCGCTGACGACACCAAGCTGTGTGGTGCAGTTGATACCATGGAGGGAAGGGATGTCATCCAGAGGGACCTTGGCAAGTTTGAGAGGTAGGACTATGCAAACCTCCTGAAGTTCAACAAGGCCAAGTGCAAGGTCCTGCACCTGGGTCAGGACAATCCCAAGCACAAGTATAGGCTGGGTAGAGACTAGCCCTGGGGAAAAGGACTCTGGGACAAAAAGCTAAATATGACTTACCAATGTGCACTAACAGCCCTTTAGAAAGCCAATCATGTCGTGGGATGCACCAAAAGCAGCACGGCCTGCAGGGCAGGGGACTGATTCTGTCCCTCTACTCTGCTCCATTTAGACCGCACCTGCACTACTGTGTGTGCAGGTGTGCGGGCCCCAACACAAGAAAGTCTTGTTGGAAAGGACTTGTTGGAAAAAGTCCAGGGGAGGTCACTAAACCAATGACAGGGCTGGATCACTTCCATCTAGACAGGCTGAAAGAATGTTCAGCCTGAAGAAGAGAAGGTTCTTGGGGAAACCTTCCAGCAGCCTTCCAGTATCTAAAGAAGGCCTAAAAGAGAGCTGGAGAAGGACTTTTGACAAAGACATGTAGTGATAAGATGGGGGAGTTGCCTTAAGTTGAAGGAGCATAGGTTTAGATTGGATATTACAAAGAAATTCTTTCTTGTGAGGGTGGTGAGGCACTGGAACAGGTTGCCCACAGAGGCTGTGGACTCCCCAACCCTGGAGGTGTTCGAGGCTGGATGGGACTCTAAGCAAGCTAGTCTAGTGCAATGTATCCCTGTCCAAGGCAGAGGGTTTGCAGCTACATGATCTTTATGTCCCTTTCAACCCAAAATATTCTATTGTTCTATGATTCTAAACTTTTATTACGCTTTAAATCAGATGTAATGATTTACAATAGCATATCTTGGATAGTGTAATGTGTTCTAGCCATGCAGGAAGGAAAAGAAAATACTGTTCTGGTTCAAAAGGAAATACAGATTTCTTTTAATTCAAGTTACTGGAATAGTAAAGAGTCATTTCAGAAAATAAAGCAGAAGAGAGAATTGGGGCAAACACTACTGGCTGTGTAATGGAACACAGACACCAGACGCGGTGAGATTATGCATTTGATCACCTCATCCACAGTGAACAGAGGAGGCCCTGACTTTAAAATCTGCTGCAGATACTGTACTAGACTCTTCTTCTTTGGGAACAAAATTCCTTTACTCTAGGAATGATCAACATACAGCCAATTTCAACTCCACCAAGTTGAATAAATAAACACATAATTTATAAATAAATTATATATATAATAAATACATAAATACACCTTTCCATAAATACACCTCCTGAAGCCCCTTGCAGAAGAGGAAGAGACGTGTGATGAACTGGCTGCAGGCCCCCTTCACTATCCCCCTGCATCAATGTCGGGGAAGAGGTTAGAGAATTGGGAATAAAATTAAGCCCAGGAAGGATGAAGAGGTGGGAAGAAAGTGCTCTTTTAAGATTTGGTTTTACTTCTCTAATTATCCTACTCTAATTTGATTGGCAGTAAATTAAATTCCTTTTCCCCAAGTCGAGTCTGTTTAGCCCATGATGGTAACAGATGAGTGATCTCTCCCTCTTTTCTCAATGCGGAAGCCTTTCATTATAGTCTCACTCCTCTGTTCAGTGAGGAGGAAGGTGATAGATCAGCTTTGGTGAGCACTTGGCTTGCAGCCACGGCCAACCTAACACACTAAATAAAACTGTGTTGGAGTGTAACCCAGTAAGCAGCAAAGTATAACACTGCCACTTGCTCACTACTGCCAAAGTGGGACAGGGAAGGGAAGTGGAAGGGTGAAAGTGAGAAAACTTGTGGGTTGAGATGAAGACAGTTTAATAGATAAAACAAAAGCCGCCCACACACAAGCAAAGTAAGACTAGGAATTCATTCACCATTTCCCATGGGCAAGCAGGCATTCAGCCATCCCCAGGAAAGCAGGGCTCCATCAGGCATAGAAGGACTTGGGAAGGTAAACACCATCACTCTGAACATTCCCCCACCATGCTCCTTCCCCCAGGTTAATATTCTGAGCATCATGTCATATGATATGGAATATCCCTGTGGTCAGCTAGGGGGTCAGATATCCTGGCTGTGCTCCATCCCAACTCCTTGTAAACTCTCAGCTTCCTCACTGGTGGCGTGGGGGGGACAGCCAGAAAGACCTTGACTCTGTGTAAGCACTGCTCAGCAATAACTAAACCATTCCTGAATTATCAACACTGCACAAATCCAAAACATGGCACCCTACAAGCTGCTATGGAAAAAATGAACTCTATCTGAGCCAAACACATTAACATACTGAAAGAGTGTGCAGTATTTCAGTTGCTGCTTGTAAAAATATTGCTAATTAAACAATTAAGTTTAGAATAGAAATAAATGAAAAAAAATTCAAGAAGATGACAAGAAAGTATGAGTGATGGAAAATTAAGTTTACACACTCCAATAACCTCAACCTACCAGCCACATGGAAAGTCTGCTTCTATAGGAAAAGAAAACTCAGTCTTGGGAATAACATATCATCAGTCTCACCTGAACATTGTTTTCTGCAGTACCAAGAGCCACTTGAAGTTTTTGGCATTTTTCCCGTAGACTGGCAGCTTCATCCTGGACCATTTGCAATTCAGTTTTAAGCTTTCCCAGATTCTTCCGTAACATACTTTCCTGGTTCTGAAATTCTTTTCTTAGCTCCACTTCTTTCTCTTTGCAAGCATGTAGACTTTCTGCTGTAAAAAGCTGAGATCTTTTCAAAGAGTCAAGTTCATGCTCATAGAAGGACTGTGCTTTGCTGAGTTTGCCTTCATAGTCCTCAATGAGCTTTTTTCTTTCCAGCCTTAACTCTTCAACTTTACTGTTCAAGTCTTCCAGCTCCAGTCTATGCAATTCCTCTAGTTTCTCTTGCCCCTTACTTAAAGTAGCATTCTGACTCTGATGAGTCTTCAGAAGTTCTTGAATTTCAAGCCTGTGGGCAGCTTTTAAGTCTTCCAGAGCTGTACGCTTGTCCTTCTCATACTGTACTTGCAACTGTATGAAACTTCGTAGCTTTTCCTCAAATTTCTTTCTGATCTCTTCTACTTCCCTTGACATGGTCACTACGCGTTGGACATGCTGAGCTTCCGCACAAAGCTGCATATCTTCAACTCTATCCTTATAAGCTTCAAATTCTGTCAAAGCCTGATGTTTCATCTTTTTGTGATCTTCCAGTGACTCTTCCAAAACCTGAATCTTTCTCTTGAGGTCCATTTCTTCTGCCACTTTACTTTTATACTGCAAGATCTTCTCTCTGGTCTCTGCAAGAATTTGCTGGATTTCTTCTTCATGAGCATCCTTAAGGGCTTGGATAGCTGCTTCATGTTCATCATTTTTAGTGTTCAAAGCATATATTACCTGCAAACATGAAGTAATGTTATATTAAGAGAAAAGGTATTCTTATTATCTGTTAAATCCTAAGAAAAACATAGTTACATACTCTGAAAGCTACTTCACCAATCTGGCTTGTTTTCATCATACAAATAAAACATTAAATGATTATGGATGTGACTGCATAAATGCGGTATTAGTCATGTTATTCTTATACATCTTGTAAAGTAGAGTAATTATTCTATTCTTAAACTCCTAATTTTCCTAATGAAAGCTTTGTCTTTATATCCACGTTGTTGCTGTAAATACACTGGGGAAAAAAGCACATTTAAAAACAAATTAAAAAAAACCCCAATCCCGAATTTATTTAAAATACTTCAAAGCATAGACTAAAAAAAAAAAAATTGAACAGAGGTCTTCTATTGAAGAATAATACACAGAGTATATATCACAACAAGAAATTAAACTAGAACAAAAACCGTATCTCAGATCCCTCCTTTCCAAATGCTACATGTTCTTAAATATTTAATTTCAGAAACATCTAAAATGCAAACACTAGTTATTTTGGATTGTAATCTTGATTGTTGCCTGGATACAATTTCACTTTTGACAGCGTATCTAGTAAGCATTCCGTGTATCCTAAGGTCTAAAGTCACTCACTACGTAAATTCACTGGCTTCCCAGCTAGTAAGTCAGCTGAACAGAAAAGTTCAGGGCAGGGCAGACAGCAATCTGGGGAGCCCAGGGAGCTAAGCAGTTCAAGAAGGCTGTGAAAGCAGCAAAACCACCAGCATTCAATGAAACTTTTAAGATAACCAGGTATATCCTAAGGGATGTTTCAACTGCACCACAACATAGTAGATCATCATGTTGGTTTTTAACTAGGAAGTACAGATAAGTATGTGTGTCTGTATTTCTATATATCAGTGAAAAAACTATTCACACAATAGATGGGGTTAATGCAATATTTTGCTTCAAGAACTCCAGGAATTCTCCCCACACTTCCTAGATATACAGGCAGCAGAGCTATAAAACACGTCTGAACAAAAAAAAAGTCTTCTGATTAGTGTAATTTGTGTATGTTAAAAATTAACAAGAATCAACCAAAATGAACAACAAAGAAGCAGCAGGGGATTTTCTTTTTTCACTGAGGACAGAACCTAGACAAGTCCTCCATCAGCATTCAACCAGGCAACAGAGAAGGGTTGCGCTGACTTGCCCTCAAGGCTGGGAAATATAAAGAAGGCACAGAATTGCTCTCCTGACACCAAGCAAAAGCCTCTATGCTCCAGACTAGAGAAAGTGTCTACAGTCAAGCGTTTAGATGCGCTACGAAGTTCTCATAAGTGAAAGTGCAGATTCAAGACTTCGGCCATGGTGTTCTTTTGTTTGTTTGAACAAAAGTCCAGACACTTTATTCTAAATTTTATGCCTAAAATGACATACCCCGTTCTGTTCCCTGTGTCACAAAATGCCAAAAGGACAGGCTTTAGATTACAACAGAAAAGAAAAAAGAAAAAAGTTCTGAAATAGCATTAGATGTAAAAAAACCCAAAACCTCCAGCCTCACTTATCTTTATATAGCAAGGAATTAACTTTAAAATGTCACAAAAAACTCAATTTACCCTATTCTAATTCATGTATTTTAAGATACGTATATGCTATTTAATGAAAGAGGAAAAAACATAGGTTTCCCATATTTAGCAAGTTGTTTTTAGTACTACTTACATATCTGCAGGTATCAAGGACACTTTTGGCTTTCTTCTTCCCCAGATAAAAAAATAAAATAATTTCCTTTTTTGAAGGAGTTTCATGGTACAGAGACTCACAAAACTCTACCAAAACATTGCAAAAAATGGCAACCAAACCACATGCAATTTCGTCAGCAAAATCACAACTATCACTGAAATGCCCTTCACCCAAGGTTTCAACCTTTTATAGTCTTACTGTCTTTGGTGATGCCAACAGTAACTTCTGATCACAACGCTTTCACCTCCACTCTGTGACCAACAAACAGTTTCAACTATTGGATCCCAAAGGTTGTTTCCCTGTTGGTTTAATGGTGTCTAGTGTTCAACTTCTTTGTTCATATCAAAAATAACTTGAAAAAACAGAGGGTTTGGGTGTTTTCTAAATGTTATGTGCACTATCTTGCATGAACAGGCCTTAGTTTTTGTTAGAGAAGTTGTACAATGTAGTTTAAAAAGTACTATAAAAAAATTAAACTCACACTTAGAATCAGGTCATTATAATAAGCACTTGCAGAACACTAGGTCAAATCCCACACTCAAAACAGCCCTTGACTCTTGTCCTTTTGCATAGAAGTGCCATAATAATGTTCTTCACTTGTTCAGGCAGTGCTTCAGTCTCAAGTTATGCAGCACTATGATCTGCAGAAAGTATAAATCATAAAGCATTTTCAAGGGTATTATGATTGAGCAGTGGAAACCTCACTGAAAACTCCAAGTGAAAAATAAATCCATGTCCAATGCCACATATAGAAGACACCTTTAAATTCTCATCAACCTGCTCCTTACTAGAAGCACTGAACAGCAACAAATTCAATTCAAATTCAAGCACAGCTCATTCCCTAAATGAAGGGCATTCATATCTTACGGGAAATGTAAAAATAAAATACATGCAACTGAATGTTGCATCATAACATATATCTTATAGCATCCTGAATTCCAGCTCTATAAAATTACTATAAACCCCAGTATTTTTAAAGAAATGGAATAGCTGTCTCAGATTTTATCTTTGATAATTTGATGCACTGGATTAATATAGGGACACACGGAAAAAAGTCTGTACTAACTGAAGCAAAAGCAACTTAACAGCACTTCAATGAAATGCAAGCAGAAATTGAAGTACCTTGGAGCAAATTATACATTTAAAGTTCTAGCTAAAATAAATAGTTCCTTCTCAAGTAAGTTTCTGAAAATTGAAAAGCAGTAAGGTTGCAAATGTTGGAAATAGGTAGATAAGTTTTGCACTCTCTATTTATAAGTCAGAGTACGAACCTCTGCTAAGCATGCTTGTAAATGCTTTTAAAAACACCAGTAGCTTTTTTAGTACAACTGCAAAATACTAATAAGCACAAACTGCTTATTTGAGTAATTCATATTTTTCCAGCCCTACTGTAACTGCACTTAGCAATTCTTATCACATGACAGGAAAAAAACCCAACAAAAACCATGCTTTACTGAATTTTCAGGCAGCATATAATTTCAGAGGTACAGACAGACCCACACTCTCTATAAGGATACCAAGATTGCCAGCTAATATTTTTTATATAGGACAGTAACATAATTGTTAATAAGAATCTACTGAAATATTGTGTGCATTGGTCTGAAGAACTACAACACAGTAAGTTAGTACCAATAACAGCAATAACCTTGGTTATACCAGTAATTATTGGACCGTTTGGTTATAATATATGTGGTAAGGTGACACAAGTCAGTCCCTGCACTAGCTTTGGTGTTTTGAGCTACATGGAATACAAACAATAATTCCTGTTTCACACTGTTTGTGGCTGAAAAATGGAAGTCTGGCTGAGAAATATTTTTTACCCCAAACCAGATGTTATGGTTTGGAAAGCTGACCAAGTCTTGTGTGGTCAGCTGTACTTTGGTCATCTGCTGCTGCCAGCGATTTAGTCACAATGGAATGATTTTCTAATTACAAATGTGTAATTCACTTTAATACTAGAATTGAGTGCAAATTATTTTGCAGCGCAGAAAACCATAGTCTATGATTCTATGAAAATATCTCAAAAAATGCGCATGGTTCATTTTCTCTAATTTAATATCAAAATGGGAGCCTATGAGAAAAAAAAACATCACTACACATCTTATGCAAACATCAAACTTATGACTCTGATAAACCTCCATTTCAGACTTGATGTGTGGGTCCCTGGGTCAGAGCACGGTGTTCAGCCTTGCTCAGGTGAACTGTTGTGTTCCCAGTGCTGCCAGGGTGCTGCTGCCTGAACACCAGTCTGAAACACCACAGCCTCCAGAGGCATGCCCAGATTTTGTCAGTGCTGCCTCTCTCTGGAATGAACCACACAAGTACAGTGCCAACAAGGAAATGCTTGTGCATAACCTGCTAATGATTTGGAAGATGTGGACCAATGAGCCTGACCTACCCTTTCTCTCTGTGGGTAGGTAAGAATTACTTCACATGGGAAATAGCAACCTATACTGAGAAACAGTAAAAAGTGCAGCAGGTTGCAAACAAAAAAGTTCAGTCTACAAAATCAATAAGAAACATTAAAAAATTGCAAGAATTATAATTAATTAATTTTATGTAGAAATTTTATGTTTCCTCTATGATAGTCCAGAACAATAATATTTCTTTGTTACAATGGGTATTGCATTAATTTTTCCCCTTTTCTTCCAGTTGACCAAATAATGTCAAAAAATGAAACGTATGTTATATCTAAGCATTTAAAATTTACATATTATGATCAATTTAAGACAAAATAAAATAAACAAGTTAATACCCAGAAAAGGTTTGTTTTACAGGACAAATTTCTTGTCCTTAGTACATTATAAGTATAGAATGATACAGGAAACTACTTCAAAGCTACCTGAAACTGCCTTTCATAAAAGCTGACCATAAGCACAGAGTACAGTCTTACAAATGTGTCACTGCATACAAAGGTAGATAGACAGTTAAAACATGTATACCAAAAAAATCCAAACTTCAAAACCAATGTATGTCCATCTTTTTTTTTTTTAATTTTTTAAAAATTCAAATTAAAAAAACCTGCATCCATTTATCTAAAAAGATCTTTTTCTTCCTTATAGAAAAATCTCACAAATAGAAGATGCTTTGTCAATCAAGATCTTTGTGTTGCTGATAACAAACATAGAAACAAGCCTAGAACTTTAGGCCAGGATTTCTTAGACATCACAGAAAAGGTGAAGGAAGACACTTGTTCTTTAGCTATCTGGTTCACTACAAGTCTATCTAAATACCTGAGACAGTGCATTAGGGGCACAGCACAATGAGCACAAATATGGCCTGCAGATGTAAAAGGAGTGTCCCCTCCCCTCAAGAAGCTGATCTAACTATACCAGTCTTCCTTTGAAATATAATCCACAGAGGGCAAGAACTTGAAATATTTTCACTTTCACACAAAACTTATTATTCAAATATCCTTTATGCTACTCAAAAGTCTTCGTTTGTTAGCTCAATTTATGTCTAAGTAAAATTCAGTATTTTATTCCTTTAGAAACTCTGAAAACAGATACTGGGTTATTTTTACTACAGCAACTAACTTTCCAAAGCAATCTCTAATGACTTTTGTTTACAAATAATTATTTAGAGAATGACACTATGAAGCTCAACATAATTTCTAAGTGTTGAGCATTAACAGATATCCACTACTACCTAGCACTCTACCTTTGCATAAGGAGAAATTTTTCATCTTCACACCTATTGCTAGACACTTATACTTAATTTTCTGTAAAAGAGGGTAAGTCTGAGGCCATGCACTGCTCACCAACATCTACACTGAGAATACAACACAGGGAAAAATTTCATTTTTTATTTTCAGGTTTCGTGATGTTTAATACCATACACAGTAGGTATAATACCTCACAGGGGCCCATACACCTAGAGAAGCTTTCTTCATGCTCCTAAATACCTGCTCCTCAAGTACCTGTAATCAGATGTGCTGACAATAGGTTTCTACTTTCAGAACTGCCAAGTACAGATCAGTATCACATTTAACTACTTGACTTATAATCCGTCCTGTCTTTTGTTTATTTGTATATAGCCCTGAAATATTAACTCTTGAATTGTCTCAAAATCCAACTGGTTTAAAAGATCTGCTTGCATTTACAGCTCAGCATGTTTATAAATTATTACAGTGCCTGTATTGTAAAATTTAATTATCAGAAAAAGACATGCCACCCAATTAATCATGGAGCAGGAGATGTCCTCACACAAAGAAGAGGTGCAGAGCATGCCTCTGCACAGGGACAGAGTGGTCAGTGTGGCCAAATAGGTTATTAATTCACTCTGGCCTTTTTCCTTTCTCCTGGAGTTGTACCAGACAGCAAATGAGAGGCTTTCTGGGAGCTAAACAGGAGCTTTATGCTACCACAGCCTATCTTGGAAGTGTACGCTCTGTCCAAATTCAGGAACAAGGATAGCCTTTATCAGTCAGGTAACACAAATCAAACTCATGGCACCAGGTAAAGCTACAGCTACAGAGCACTCTGTATTCAGATTCAACAAGAGAAGTTCATTCCCTGCACCTCTTTTGATAACCCAACACACTGAGCAGAAACATGAAAATGAAATTCACAATCATGAAAATGGAACTCCCTGCATCTCTTTTGATAGCCCAACACACTAAGCAGAAACATGAAAATGGAATTCACAAGTTCAGAAGCCAGGCAGTAAAGAGCAGTTTAAACCTCAGGCCTTGGGGGCAGGACACAATAATATGTGATCCAACAAGTGATTTTAGCAATCAGTAGCGAACCTAGAAGGAGCTCACCCATGACAAGAGGTCAAGTGGGCAATCAGGCCCTGTTGCTCCTTCTGCTCTAGCAGCTGAGTGCTTCCAAGACTGGGTCCCACCAGTGAAATATGACCTTGGGGGGACAGAAGGGGATTTGACAAAGGCATCAGCACATATGTGAGGGTGACAGAAAGAGGTATTTAGAGGCAACCCCATTCCATTAAGCAGAGTAAAGTTTTTGACTGGACACAGGGACAGATGGCATTCTGATATGGTTAGCAGAAAATTCCCTTTTTGTCTTACATGGTTATTTTGGATGTACTGCAGAAAAGGGAAAAGTGGGGTATTTTTCTCACCACAACAAATTCCAATGGAACAAAACAGTTTAGTAACTGTATCCCATTTTCTGAGGACGAAAAAGAGCAGACATGTCTTACAAATGCATAACAAAATAAAATTAAAAACAGGAAGGAAAATGAGGAAAAATTACTTGACAATATGCAATCTATATTTTGGAGAACAGGTGATGTTGTTGTTCCTGCTAAGTCTAGGAGAAGATGGAGGAACAGAAAAAAGTGAGAATCAGTGGTAGATACAACCTGCATTAGATACAACATACAGATCCCATATCCTGAAAGCTCTTTCCAGGATTTTCATAGCAAAGTTACTTACAAATCAAGCAAATAATTTAAACACTGATAAAATACAAGTTTGCTTTAAAAAGGCTTTTAAAAGAATCATGACCTGGCTAAGGCATGACAGACAGATACAGTGCTGCAGCACCCAAATCAGGAGGAACTTCTCACTGAGAGAGTTGTCCAGAATGGGAATGGGCTGCTCAGGGAAGTGGTGGAGTCATCATCCCTGGTGGTGTTCAAGAAACAACTGGACATGGCACTTAGTGCTATGGTCTAGTTGATATGATGATATTTGGTCATAGGCTGGACTCGATCTTGGATATCTTTCCCCGCATTAAAGACTTTATGCCTCTGAGAAATATGATATAACCTTCAGAATATCTTCAGCTGAGGCAAAAATTCAGGTGCAAAACAAGCAGTTGTGATGTCAAACAAACAAGAAATACTGATTAAATGGGAAGAGCTATATCAAGATGATATCACAGGACTATGAGAGATGGGTTGGGTATGAGTTTCGACATCTCTAGTCAGTGGCCAAGATACCCATTAAAGAATGCTGCAGATGGACAGGCAAGTGGCCAGATTGAATTCAACTAATTTTCAGGAGTAGAATACCTTAGAATTATATGTACAACCTAAAACTGAAATAATTTTTCCAGGAGGAAAAAAGTAGACTTGAAGACCTTGACAGAAAGACAAAAAGCAGCTGGATAGAAGTAAAGTGAAACTCTGCTCTAAACCAAATTAGGAGAGACATCACCATTAGTGCTTTGTATGACCTGGCACTTAATCCCCCACTTGGCTACTACATGACATCTATTTCTGAGAGAAATGCTCAGCTGTTCTACACTGGCATTGCTGTCTCTAATGGAGTTACGTAAGTTTACAGGATTCAGCAATCCAGTTCCGTAAATTTATGTTGCACCATCCTCAAACAGAGCTATTTCTAAGTAATATATTTATTAACTGTGTGACTGGGACATTTAGTTTTGTTAGCTGCACATAAGGTTTTTTTTATGCCAAAGTGTAAAACCAACTTGTGGAAGTTAAAACAGAGTTTAATGTAAGTTTCAATCTCATTATGACATGAAAAATATTTTCATGATGACAATCATGAATTGTATTGCTTCAATACAACACAAGAATATGTTGAAGACTGTTATGAAAGAGGAAAAAATTGTTTAGAAACAGCTTCAAAAGTTAGTCGGAATGAGAACAAATGTTTTGTAATGGCTCCTTGAAAAATCAACTCTTATTTTTAAACTTGTCCAATACTTGTAAATCAAGTTGAGTGGTACTAAACCTTAAACTTCCTTAAGTGATAAGGAGAGCTCTACTATACAAATGTTCTCAAAATACAACAGTTATTTACAATGCTTCTAAGACTACTTCAGCACTATAACTTAAAAATTATTTGTTCATCCCAAATTACCAGCATTGTTTCAGAACTACATTACAGAGAAAACACAGATGTCGTATCTCCATCTTCTTTAATCACGTGCTAGCCATAGTAAGTTGATCCTTTTCCAGTTTCTGTATTCACCATCATTAAATCACATCCTAATGATCAGTCAAGCCACAGGTAATGAAGTTGGATTTTTTTTCCCAGACAATGTCATTTAGAAATTTCTCTCACTCTGTGTAGTTTTAGAAGGAAAATATACTAATTCACCAATTATTTCTTTTCTTATCAAAAAGCAAAGTCATATTACTCCTTGAAAAACCACCCACAGAAGAAAAACAGCCTTTTGGTACAAAATGTGAGAGATGGCACTGAAGAAGTGGGTTGTCTTTAGTAGGATCAAATGCCTTAAAGGATGACATTTACTGACATTGAAGCAATGAGACCTTAAAAGGATGAACTGAAGTTGAAATGTTCTGCAAAATATATTTCAATAACAAATCCACCACACTTAGAGAATCTCTATTTGGAGTGAAAAAAACCAATCTTATAAAAAGGGTAAGATTAGTCAGCTGATCCCATTTATTGTCTGAAAGCAAAGCTTACATTTTTCCATGTTGTTCTAAAATCAATCCTTTTTTTGAAAAGGCCACTATAAGTAATGTCTAAGCCAGTCATAAGCAATTATATTAAGTTATAATTTAAGTCTCCCGTTTTTGCTAAACTTGGCTAAATATCCTTCATATAATCACATCCTCTGTATTTTCACCTACTGTATTTTCATCAGAAAGAAACATTTAACTCATGTAGTTATCTGTACTACATAGAATAAGTCATAACACTCAAAATAATCCAAATTCTAAAAAATTACTGTCCCATTTCCTTCTAAATCTATTTCCTTGCTTTATCATTCAAGCTAATTTCCATTATAGCTCAAGATTAAAAATTTGCTCCTAAATCTTAATCTATTCCACCTTCAAATCTAACCCCCTATAAACTTTCACAATCTGAAGTGTCATGTTTTTAAACATCTGTTTTTCACTAGATGTTTATGATGAAAACCTGTCTGGTCATTTTCTGGTTTTAGATTTTTCAATACATGGCTTAGAAACACATAGCTTTTTAATAAGTAGGGGTAAGCAAGTTGAGCTGTCCTGCTTTTTAGGCAAACATAATTTTTGTAGAAGTACTCACCAACATTGGGAACTGACTTTAAATATTTTGAATGAAAGGGATTTGCTTTTTCATTTGTTTGGCAAGGGGGGAAGAAAGGAAAGCAGGGATGATAGAGACAGGACAACAACTGTAAAAAGGTAAAGTAAAATAAAGCATCTCCATTTCAAAATCTGCTCTAGAGGATATCCAAAGCAATATTCCTGAGTGCCATCACCTGAAAATGTCAGAAGTACTTTTGGATAACTGTAAATGAAGTTGACACTAAAGAAGGATGATCTCTTTTCCTCTTAGTTTACTTGTAAACCTGAAAGTAAGGCATAGTCAGCATTATTATCACTCATACATGCTATTCATTCTTACTGAAGAGTCCTCAAGTGTTGAGCTGATGAAAGCATGAGCAAAAGGGTTTTTTTGTATTCAGTGTTCCCAAAAAAAAAAACCAGCAGTAGTGTAGGACAAGCCAGAGAAAAGGTCTTCCCAGTTTCCTCTTCCCCATTAAAACAAAGTTCATTTTTGCACTCTCTCTGCCCGCAAGTTTTTTCCTCTCAATGCCTGATCTATTTTGAGTTTTATTTCATCAAGAATTTCTGTAGATGCCATGCAATTCCAGTATCTACTGGTACCTCACAGCAAAAGAGACCATACAGATAAGAATATACCACTTAGCCCCTATCAAGCAAAGAAGAAATCTTCACCAGTGTTTTGAAAAGCAGACTGGAAAATAAATCCATTGCTTGCTCATAATTTATTTTCTACCCTCTGGGCTTGTTTAAGAAGGAAGGGTGTGGAGCCTTCCAAGCAAGTACGCAGCTATGCAAGAAAGAAATATTAGTGAAAAACATACATACACTGCAAGACTCCCAACACAATATTTTTACCTACACCATCTTTCCACTTTCTAGAAGGTGTTAACTACAAATCACCTTTGCATGGTTTAATGCTAAGTTTCTAGAATAAATAAAGGAAATTCCAACTAGAATAATGGAATTTTTAATAACTGCAGACGAATATAAGCTACTTTCTCAGAAAGATCAGAAAGAAACTACCTTGAAGTAATTTCTCTTCCCTTCCGCTGGAAAAAAAATCAAACCATATTTTAACGAAAAAAATTAAAATTCATGTTCATACTAAAGACTGATCACTAATTCCACTCTTTATAAAGAAAAATTTAGGCTATAGAAGCAAATCATAAAGTAAGCAGAAGGTGGCACAGTCACCAGTTGAGAGTACAGTTTATTTTCAAAGCCAAGCCCAAGATTAATCTAGGACAAGTCTGTAGTGGCCTACTGGGATATTTTCCAGTAACCTACAGGTAGCAATCATGCAATGGAAAAAATTTGTAATTCCTAGCTACATCTCAGTATTTACACAATAATGACTATTAGTTTTGACATCTGAAACTCACAATTTACAGGTTCAACACAGCTATTACTTATTACAGAAACATCACATATACAGAATCATAGAAACACTGAGGTCGGAAGACCCATCTGGAGGTCACCTCGTCTAACCCTGACCCTGAGCAAAGCAGGATCAGCTGGAACAGACTATGCTGGGCCTCACTCAAGTGGGTTTTGAATGTCTCCAAGGAACACAAAATCTGGGCAGCCTGTGCCA
>VZTR01029532.1:441439-456465 GCA_013400775.1 Chaetops frenatus | reverse complement strand
AAAAAAAAGTGTTTTCTTGTGTTTTAGTTTGTGCCTATTGTCTTGTGTTTTCATGAGACACCACTAAGAATATGCCTGCTCAGTCCCCTTTACTCCTCACCATCTGGTGTACGCACACATTCATAAGATCCCCCTGAGCGTCCCCTTCTCCAGACTAAACAGTCACAGCTCTCAGCCTCTCCCAGCATGACAGATGGTCCAGTCCCCTCATCATTTTAGCGGCCTTTTGCTGGATTTGCTCCAGTATGTCCATGACTCTCTCCTATGGGGGAGCCTTAGAATCAGACCCAGCACTCCAGGTGTGTTTCACCAGCAGAGCAGAGGGGAGGGATCACCTCCCTTGAACTGCTGCGACACTCGTTCCAGCACAGTCCAGAGTGCCATTGACCTTCTCTGCCAAAGGCACACTGCTGGCCCAAGTTCAACTTGTGGTCTGTCCGGACCCTGGGGCCTCTACAGCCCAGCTCTTTCCAGCCAGTCGATTCCAACCACGTCCTGGCTGCTCTGCCCAGACAGGCCTTCTCATGAGGTTCCTGTCAGTGCGTTTCTCCAGCCTGTCCAGCTCTGAATAGCAGCACACCCATCTGTTTTATCAATCACTTGCCCCAGTTTTGTACTGGCTACAAACTTGCTGAGTGTGTGTTCTGTCTCATCATCCAGGTCATAACAAATATGTTAAACAGATTGGCCTCTAGGGCACACTGCTAGTGACCAGCCTTCAGCTGGGCTTCACACAGCTAACCACAATACAAAGTCCAGAGGTTCAGCCAGCTTTTCGTCTACTTTAATGTCTACCTGTATAGCACACACTTAGAGAAAACTCACAGGCACATGACCAGGAACAGTGCAGATGCAACCAATTTTAAATTTCCTTGAAGAACAGTCCTACAAAACCAAACAAAAACAAAACAAAACAATACTAAATACATTTTTTCTCCTAGTATCTAGTCTATCTACTTAAAGTTTGTCCAGTTCTTTCACCACAAGTTTTCAAAATCATTCAATAAAAAGGGAAAAAAATAATTGCATACTTAAGTAGGAAAATTGTAGCATCACCATTAGAGACCTACAAGGAAATTGATGCTCTGGTAAAAGCATACAATTATATTGCTTTGTCCTAAAGCATCTCTCCTTTCCATTCATCCCATTTAATACAGTAAGTAGAATCCTAAACACTCAGTCCAACAGCTATACTTTTTAATTATGGCTATCTAGTTGAATCTAAACTTCATCAGTGAGATAATCTTCTGGAAAGCTGCCCTAGCAAATGTTCTTAAAAACTTGTCTCATGCAATTGCAATAAAGGCTTCTACTATCACTTCTGTTTGGGAGCTGGAATACAAGGAGCTTATTTTAAGAGCACTTATATTGTAAATGATTTGTCAGATTTTCCTCTGTTATAATACTTTATTCCACATTAACTCCTATTCTTCAAGCAATTCATCATACAGAATTCTGTAAGACTCCTCAGAATTTTTCACTTCCAACAAAAACTCCCCACACCTGATGGGTCAGTCAAATAAGAATCTTCATCAAGACCTCAAGTTTTGGCTGTGATTAGCTATTATAAGAAGAAAACCTGTGATAGCTAATACGATAAAGATGATCAAAAGAAAACCAAGAAATCTTGTTTCTTCAGCATCTATTACCTCCTTTTTTTTTTTTTAATTCAACAAATGAGAAAATAGTGGCAATCTTAAATCAAGGAATACATAGGAATCAAATAAGTAGATTTGCGAGAAAGAAAAATAAAAAATCACTGAGCACTTGTGCGCAACTTCATATTAAATAATTAGCTCAAGGCCTCCGGTCTGTATCACACACCTGTCAGTTTATATATATGCAGTCTCTCATACCAACATGCTTAGTTCTGGCTACTACTGCAAAAATCTTCCATTTTTTACACAAAAAGGGAAACAAAAAATAAACTAAGTTGGTAGCATATTGCAAAATACACAATTAGTTAAGAGAAATATTTAAGAATTATCTATGCAACTCATTTACAACAAACACACTGAGATATCATTCCAAGACCCATTTTAAGACTATTCTATGTACAATCAGCTGTAATTGAATATAAAAAATTATAACTCACATCTTAACTTGTTAAGAGATGGCATGGAACAATTCAGTTTTCAGACTTAGACATTTAACAATATTGTCAATAGCAAATCTGCTGAAATTTTCCAATACTTTTTCCAAGCTGAATTTCAAATTAGCTAGCAAATACCATTTAAGCTTTGATTTGTTGGTGGGTTTTTAACATCACTTTTACACACTAAGCACAAGTATCTCCAATTACTGATCCAACACTGCTCCCATTACAGAGTCAGGAAAGGTTCTAATAAAGATGAAAGTTTTTGATATCTAGCTCTGTTCTGTTTCCAGCAGATCTTCTCCCTAGTTTTAATCTATACTTTAAGAGAATTTCCTTTGCTTTCTACCTATAGTTTAAGGGTTAAAGAAACTGCGTACAATTCAGCTTCCAAAACAAAATCTCTTCCATGAAAGTGTAAGGTTTTTCATAAGTTCATTAAAAATGAACAAGCTTGATGCATAACAACAGAGCTACATACATTTCAGAAGTGTCTCATTTTACAGATAAAGTTAAACAAATGCTTGTACTTGTCAGTTTTCTATAGTTTTCACTAAGTTCTCAGTATAGAGATAGGATGCCTCCTATATTTTGGGCAGTCTTCAACCACAGAACCAGACATAAAATACACTAGAACTCAACGCAGACTATCCAACTAATTCATTGTGTAGCCCAATAAACATAGGTATTCATTATTCATTCAACAGGAAACAACTACTTCCTCCTGTTACAGGCTCACTTGGGATGTACTTACAACCACAAATCAATACTCTTGTGCTGGGAGAGGTGTGGCAGTAACAACACCCAATCAAAACTCCTTTTCAGTTCTGGCAACCTCTATCAATCAGGTTATGCCAGAAACAAACATTACAAATCTGTAGCACAGTAGCTTCAGGCAATTTCCCAAGACATTTAAATCTTGAGAAACATACCGAAGAAAAATAAATAAATAAATAAAAAGATTTAGTGACAGATGTACAAATTCCCCAATCTGCCTCCCTGTGAGAAAGAATCCCATTTACCCTCTAATCACCTATCTAGACTACAGTTGACACATCCGCTATATGACTAGACCTTAAATTGCTGCAAGGAAAACAGGATAGACCAAAGTGCTATTCTCAAGTTGTGTTTGTCTCAAAGCTGTATTTCCTTTCAGATTTATTTCTTGAATTTTTGCAAATCTGATGTAAGTCTTTCAGGTATATAGATCCCTAGGGATCCTCATTCTACAAAATTATTCCACATACAAACAAATTAATTTTTTCTCAGCAGAGTAATATTAAGTTCAGAACTTCTAAACCAAGAAGTAGTAACACCTAAGTGGAGGAAAAGGGTGAAAATGGTAGTCATCTTACAAACCTGTATCACTGTTTTTGATTAATCACCAAAGTAAGGAGTTTTAAGCAGTATGTTGTTTCAAGAGGCAATTTCTTCTTAATTTGAGGACTTGTGAACCTAAGATACTTTGGGCGACATCCAGAAATAAAAGACATATCTTTCGTGAATTTTATGACAAGACAATTGCATTTCCAGCTTCTCAAGACCCTTAAAAGTTAAAAATGCAGTCATTTCAGAACATAATAAAACCAAATAGAAATCATGTAGGAGCTAATCCATTTTTTGTTGCATATTCTGTAAGTCTGCTTTAGAAAAATCAAACATAAACCCCTCTTCCAGAGTCCTGACAAAATTAAGAAAATGCTGCTGTTCATACAAATATTCTCAAATATTTCTTAATTTATTAACTGACAGAACTCTGAAAAATACCAGTGCCTGCTTTAATTTTCTCTTCTTTGTCCCCTTTTTTTTGTTTTTTTGATTCTGCCAGGTTTCTGGGAAGACACTACAAAACAGCATAGCACACACTTTCAGAGAAATAATTCACTGCACTTACCCCCATAGTGTTCACCAGAATCAATGTTATAGCTCTCCACACCAAATACATAAAACATTTGGGAAATTGTAGTTATATAAGCTGGGCCTCTAACAAGATCTTGCCAGTAGGGAAATGTACTGGTTTGCATAAACCAAGTCACACTTGGTTGCTGTTGACACCAGTGCCAGCGAGGACAAGACATGGAGGCAGCCCCACACTCGGTACCAGGGAGAACAGTGGCTGCCGCCTGCCCCAGCAGCCAAGGGGCAACACAGGCAAGAGAACAATTCCACACAGACTCAACACAGACCACAGGCAAAGGCCTCTTCCCAAGAGGAGAGCCTCACAAGTCTCCCAAGAAAAGCACCTACAGCCTCACACTTTGCTAAACATATACAGATCGTGTTGTTATCAAATTAGTTCTTGTAGGTAACCTTAAGACCACTCACAATTCTTTGACAAAGCCACAGGGTTTTTATGCTTCCAAGACCAGAGAATTTTCCTCATTTCTTTCTGAAGCTTTAAAAAATTCTCCTTTTTCTGATAACAATTCCTTTTCTATACATGAGAACAGATGAGGCTCAAGATTAGTAGTGAATGTAGAGTTGTTTGAATACAGCTTGTGAGTCAGAACTTCAATTAAGGGACCTACTTTATCAAAATTTCATATAGGCCCATACAGAAGCTAGAGTTTATCATAAGCACGTAAATTTTTTTATATCCTAGAGTGGGAAGGCATTTTTCTTCTGTCTACAACTTTACCAAGCTAACAGTTTTTTGAAAGCAGGCAACTTAATTTCCCTCAGAACCAGGGAGCATAGACCTGGTAAGAAAACAAAACAAAAAAACAAAACAAAAAAAACCCCCACAGAGACCAAAAAACAAGACAAAAAAGCCAGCCACAACAAAACCCCAACCCAAAACATTTTAAAATTTCCATCAGAGGAAAGGAGTCTATTACACAAACAGCTTTGTCAAAAAAAACCAAACCAAACTACTCTGGCAACAAACAACACTCCCCACCCCCGCAACAATCTGGTATTTGAAATCTAGTTTATTCTAGAGTATCAACTCACAGCTATGGAAAAGAACACAAACCAACAGAAGCTAAAGTTGCTTCAGGCTCTTCACTTGTTTAGAACATACCTCCTAAAGCAGTGTCTGCCCAACGTGGTAAGAATTACGATCTCATGCATTAGATATTATAAGGCAAGTCAGAATATACCTAATACACCAAATTGCCATATATACCTTTTCAATCAACAGTGTGGACTATTCACAAGGTGTGAACAGAGCACAGAAATAAAGGAAGACAAGACAAGAAACATGGGAATAGAACGAATGGCCACAGAACACTCCCAGGTCAGCTCAAAAAATATGTAAACTTAGCCTTGTGTCAAAGTCCAGTCCCACCATAAGCAAATGGACATATGCTATTAAAAGAAAAAACAGAAGGGGGGGTTGGGGAAATGACTGGCTGAATTTTATGGCATATAAGTCTAAGTTAACATTATAATGTTAGACAATATATGGAAAGCTAGTGAACAACCCAGACAAAACAATGGATCCAAAATCTAAAATAAATTTCTACCATTCTGTATCACAACACATAAAGTATTTTCTTCAATAAATGAGCTATATTGACAAGACAGGTTAATGTTGAGAAGGAAGACGTACATAGATTTTCAAGGTGTTTTGCTTTTTTTCTTAATATATACATACAATTGATTACTTACTACAACCAGTTACAATGAACTATATTTTAATTGTGAAACCTACACTTAAAATTACACAAAGCAGTTAAATAAAAAAATTCAAGTCCTTTTCCCTAATCCTTATTAAAGAAATAATTTCCCATTATCTTCATTTGTCAAATTTTAAAAGGACAAAGACAGTCATAGAAGATTACTGAAATACATTTTAGTACAACCTATCCAAACACATCAGCATCCATACTGCAAAATACTAGATCTGAGAAGGCAGTGTCAGACACCCTTTACTAAAAGTTATAGCTTTCAGTCACGTTGTGAGCAAACCACTGCTCAAATAAAAATCTTTGGATTAGAGCACACCTGTTTTCTGAACACATTAAAATTCTCGGTTTCTAGAAATTAAATTTTAGGAAACTGTCTGAAAAGATTACTTTAATCCCATAAAAATTAAAATAGAAAACTACTACTTCTCATATTCACCTCATACTACTTCTTGTAGCTAAAAGGTTGTCTTTCATTTAATGGCAGCATCTTGAAGAAGGACTTCATGAACTTTTTAACATTAGGTATTTTCAAAAGCTGTCATTTTGATCCTAGTCAAGTGACAACCTCAGCAAAAGGTTCTTCTTCCTCCTCCTAGCCTTCTAGATTCAGTTAGGAGAGCCTGGCTGAGGAAACAGAACCAGGCGATATGCATTAAGTAGGACAAAATGGTGAATAGCTTTAGACTGTTTTGTTTCTTCTGATTATTTTTGGAATGCAATGACTTTGGTAACTGGTATGACATCAGGCATTAGAAGAATACACAGATGCCTGGCTTACTACTGCCAAACTTGTATCAGCCAAGAGACATATACATCTGATTTCATAATGTTATGTTGAGATTTGCTGGGTTTATTTAGCAGCAAGCCTGCAAACAGAGAAAGTTACTGACTATTTTAAGGTAATGCCTTCCTCCTCAATACAGTTCAAAGGAGAATGATGCTTGAATGGAGAACTGGAAGGGTGGAAAACAGTAGTATCACTGAAAAAATTAATGTTTTTATTAAAGCCAAAGCCTGAGTTCAGAGAATGAGATACTGAAATAAATTAAGTGCTTAGAAGCTACTCAGGGCTAGAAGTTGCTGTACCAAAACAATGACTTATGACAAGTAACACTTCTATGCATGGATTAGATGCAGTATATCTCTGTTCTTCTGGACATCAAAAAATAAAGTATATGTAACCAAGAGGTTGCATGACAACACAGAAATAGTCTAATATGCAAAGCAATGCTGTTGCCAAATACAATTTTACTGTGCTTGAAGCAAGCACAAACCCACAATGTTTAATATTAAATTGCAATCTGACATCTTCTAAAGAAGTGCTAAGTCTGTCAATTTGAAACAAATTCTTTGCACATTTATGATATTTCAAATACCAACACCAAAAAACAACAACCACCAGACTGTCTTCTGCTGATACGTTTTTTTAAGACTTGTCAAATCGAAACTCCCTGCAGAGTGCTGTGCCCATACTCATTTACAAGTGTATGAAGTAATTAATCTATAAATACCTTGTACAGTTATGGAGTTTAAATAATTATTTCCTTTTTCAAATATATGTAAAAGACTCTACAGTTTACAACTTTTACATCTGAAGGAAAGCATTTCAGTATTGTGTTCTTAACTCTGAACTGGCACTTCCAGCTAAAAAGAAAATTGCAAAAGCCTTCTTTCATAATGCAGTACTTAGCTGAAAACAGTAACAACAACAAAACCCCAGATCAATATATATTCAAAATTTCTTAATGTTCTTCATAAGGTTTATATTGTCCTATATAAAAAGTAGCTAAAGGTTGGCAGATTTTAAACTTCATGGGAGTTGCAATATCAGGTTTCATTTATGTCCTGAATGTTCTTTCTTCTTTAATTTTTAAATTTTGACATGTTGTTAACATTGAAGTTTGTAGTAAAATCCACGTCTTTCCAGTTTTTCTTTAAATATCCTTAATGTGCTGCTGTATTGGATTTAACAGCTGAAGTACAGACCAGAGCAATAACATCTCACAGGTTTTCAGCTCCTTGTAACTCTATATTACTTAATTCTAGCAGTGAATAATAAACAAGAGCATGCATATAGAATCTTAAGAGTCATTAGGTTGGAAAAGATCCTTAAAATCATCAAATACAACTGTAAACCTAATACTTGGAAGTCCTCCACTAAACTATGTCCCCAGCTGCCATGTCATGATATTTATCCTCTTCCTCAATTTATCTCTTCATCTTTATTATTTTTTTGGATGTTTGTAAGATGACGAGAAAAAAAAAATCCCAAATGAAAATAATCTCAGAGAAGCTGATATATGTACAAGGGAATAAAGTGGCATTTTAGACTAGTAACATATGTGAATGTGTGATCAGACAGTTTTTCAACAACATCACACTTTCAGCTACACACACATATAGGAGATAACTTTAGGACATTACGTTATCAGTGGCCTCAGAAGAACTCTGAGTTACCAGTCAACCATTAAATCTATGTGGGTGGAGAGCAAAGGAATTAATTTCAGTATATTTCTTTTTTATATTAAAAACATCTCCTTCTTGCCCTCCTTCTTTCTTCTTGATGTCTAGTGATAAAAGACAGAAAAGTCATTGACCTAATTCACACATCACAACACTGAGCTCTAAAATATCAGGTCAACATAGAACCCCTGCAGTCTCACCTTATAGGTTTGCAATGATATTGAAGGGAAGAACCATTTGAGAAATATATGGTCCTTATTAACTAAACCACCAAATTCCTGCATTTTCGTCCCACAAAACAGGGAAGGTAAGACCTCTTCAGGTATAAATTAGAAGCCACAGCTGCTTTAAAGCAATTCATACTGCATCAGCTAGGAAGTATTCAGATGCAGACAATAACTGATGATTTTATTCAAGTTCTGAAGAAGATGTTGAGAGCCTGAAAGTTCTGCTTACTTCTTCTGAACTATACCAGGTGGTATTAAAGACATGACATTTTTACCCAGTTCCATCTTTCTCCTTATACCATCATGGTTACAGAAAACTTCTCTTCTGTGAATATCCCTTGCTAAGACTATAATTACTGCAGAATAAGGACACAGTTGGAACACCACATGGAAAGAGTCTGACAGGGAAGATAGAGAGACTACACCAGCACAATTTAAAAAAGAAAAATCTCAAGATAGTTATATACAAGATTTCTGGAGCAAGTTTCTCGTTTCCTCCCTAAGAAGGCTCTCCCTTCTTAGTGGACTTACTTCAGCTATCTTTGGAATAATTAACACAAAACAAAGTTAAATATCTCCAGAGAAATGTAAATTAATTGAATATCTAATATTGCATTTTCATATCTTTTAGTTCTTGCTACTATTTTTAATGTAGTAACATAATATTTATTCATACATTACCAGTCTGAATAATATGAAAAATACTGACATTTAAATATGTACTTAAATCACACTCACCTCAAAATTTCAGTTCTTTTCATGCAATCCTAGAACTGTTACAAATACTGGCCTACTGCCAGTGTTAACACACATTGGAGAGATGACATAAGGCTGCTTAAAAAGTTAAATCCCAGGTTTTTACAAAACTGTTAATGGCATCAACTACAACATGATGACAGCTAACATCAAAACAGTTCTACAGGAATTTTTAGATTCTTATGTCTTCCTGATTTTAAGGGCTCTGTTTTTTAATTTTTCATATAACTTTATGCACAATGAACCTTCTGCAAGAAGTTTAGTTGTTTTATTTCCTGAGGCAGAATACTTCCAAATAAAAAATGACAAAGTTTCACTGGAAACATTTTATTAAGAATCATTTAAATAAGCTACACCTTACAGCTCTCACTTCCATAGAACTCCATTCTGTGAGAGCTGAGGGAGACCTTTAATCATCCCAGAAAAAGAATACATACAACAAAAAAAAAAAAGCATCTGAATTAAAGATCATCAAATTTGCTCTTCAGTCTTGGAAATAAATTTATTATCTACATCCCCTAGAAACTGACTGGATTATCAACAACATTAAGGTCTATTGTCTCTCTAGCACAGAAAGAAAGCAGGAAAAACAATTTTTTTTTTTAAAGTAGTTTCCCAAATATAGACAGGCTGTTGGAAGAATTGAGAACAGAAGTCAGGTCTCAGGAGTCTGAGACTCTAGTTTCTTGTTTACTCAAGGATGATGTGTCTTGGTTAACTTTGTTACTGTAATCTCTGAACTGAGTTTTCTGGAACCTTTCCAGAACTGAACCATCAAGCTCTAAGTATGTACCAAGGAAAAACAGTAGTGTTTTATACAGTTTCATTTTATTAAATAAGCCTGATAACTTAGGGGTAGAGATCATCTTCATGGCACTTACATACTCTTATTTCAGAGTTATACAGTAGTTTGGGTTGGAAAGGACCATAATGGTCAGCCAATTCCAAACCCCCTACCATGGGCAGGGACATCTACTACACCACTTTGTTCAAAATCCCATCCAGCCTGGCCTTGAACACTTCCAAGGATGGGGCATCCACAGCTTCTCTAGGCAACCTGTTTTAGTGCCTCATTACCCTCTCAGTAAATAATTTCTTCATAATACCTAATCTAAAACTATCTTCTTTCAGTTTAAAGCCAATCCCCTTGTCTTACCACTACTGTACCTTGTCAAAAGTCCCTCTCCAGCTCTCTTGTAGCCCCTTTAGGTACTGGAAGGTTGCTCTAAAATCTCCCTAGCACCTTGTCTTCTCCAGGCTGAACAAGCCCAGCTCTCTCAGCCTGTCTTTATAAGAGAGGTGCTCCAGCCCTCTAATCATCTTCGTGACCTCCTCTGGACTTGCTCCACAGCCCTCTGATCATCTTCTGAGCCCTTCTCTGGACTTGCTGCAGCAGGTCCATGTCTTTTGTGTGCTGGGGGCTCCACAGCTGGACACAGCACCCAGGTGGGGTCTCAGGAGAGTCATGTAGAGGGGGAGAACCAGTTTCCTTGACCTGTTGGTCACATTCCCTTGATGCAGCACCAGATACTGGGCTGGTTTTCTGGGCTGCAAGAGCACATAGCCAGGTTATATTTTCTCATCAATCAACACTACCAGGTGTTTCTTTCTCATTAGAGCTGCTCCAGTTAAATTGTAAAATTCAATTGTAAAATTTCTGCAACAAATATCGGACAACCAAACCAATACTAAAGATTCTCATTTTATAATCCCAGCACAAATGATGCAGCTGTTCTGTAGAAGTAAAAGATTTATGTTGATATCACAAAACTTGCAGAACAGACTTTACAGACACCCTTAGGATATTGATTTCTCAATTAAAAATGTTCCAGCTACAAACTACATCACAAAGAAAGAAAGAAGAAACAAACAAAAAAAAAAAAAGTAGCACTCCAACAAATCCAAAATGAGAAACAAGCCATTTGAACTCTTGTGGGAACTGTGAAAACTAATACCATTCTCTCCTATTGATGTAAGCATGGCAGCACCTTGCTTTTTGTTTCTATTCCAGTTGTCTTATGCAAACTAATTAAATATATATGCATATTTTCATCTGCAGCAGGCACAATTCAACACTGCATTAGCACTCCTGCATGCAGTAGTACAAACACATATATGCAATTCCATAATCGCAGTTTATTTCTTCTTGGCTTTAATCTTTGTGTCAGATGCTACTTTATCCCAAACTGGTACACAGATCTTCTGAAACGCCTGAAAATAAGGAGCTTATACTGAAGTGGAAGCCCTAAAATTGCTTCAGTTACAATTGACCGCAGTCTTTGAACATGACATAAAGTATCATCTTGGTTTTTTTAGACCTGCATTTCTAACCGCTTGTTTTACCTTCCCCTGTGAATTAAGCATATGAAAGTTAAATCAAGTAAGTCTTTCTCTCTCATCCAAAAGTAAAATACAGTAAAGCACTTCAGAAGTGTTTTGCTTAGTGAAATGGATTCATACCTTATTTTGCCTCACTCTGAATTACTGATTAAATCTGGTTATTAAACAAATTTCACCTTTTACTTTGTGTTCCTGTATTGTTTTGACTAAAACATCAGATTCTCTTTAAGTAATGCGAAAACATAACTGAGCAATCCTAATTTTGGAATTTCACATTTAATTCATGAGTGACCCTCATATTCTGTGGGGAAAGCATCTTCTTCTGCTCCTACTCACACTCATAATACAAACTGTACAAGGATAGGCAAAAATAAATTATGGAGTCACACTTCTTTTGTCAGAAGACAGAAACTGTCTGGATAACTTAACTGTGTGTATTCCTTTTCAAAGGAATACTTGGCTTTCCTTTTTTTCCCTTTTACCACACTATATCGGTGGGTTTGTTTTGACCTGGTAAAGTGCCTTCTGTTCTAAACCCACAGGTAGAGTTAATATATCTTCAGAACACTCTTAGAGGAGAGTTGGAACAAAAATTAAATAAATGGGGAAAACAGTTGAAAGACATGTGGGAAGTATCTTATATATAAAACACTAAACAACTTGAGAAGCACAATTAGGGAGTGGTACTCCTAACAATAAATTCCTAAATTACTGAAGAGGAATTTTATGTACATATGCTGGTAAGCATTTGACAAAGCTAGAACAGCAAAATTTGGTCAAAAGACCTTAACCGAAATATCCCAAAATCTTTTTGCAACAACCTACTTGAAGGAATCTTCTGCAAAGTGGAGTTAATTCTTCTCTGACAGTGAAGTCTCACTTAGGGAAATAAAGTTTATTATGTTTATATTTTTCCGTCGTAACTTGAGTCCTTTCTCAAGGATTAATTTCTGCAGCCAGCTATCAAATCAGGCTTCAGATTCTAGAGCAGATTAGAAAGTTCAGATCATACTTTAGCCAGAAGTCTCTATAATTCTTTTGAGCCTGCCTTCCTGAAAGGTAAAGTAATAAACAGAAATGAAGGACCTGAACCCTCTAGCTACAAAACTGTCAAAATGTGCACCTCTATCTTAATGAAATTCATGTCATACAACACCTTTAATCTTAATCCTAATCTTTAAAATCTCAATTTTATTGTTGCAATAGGTGCAAGGAAATTATTTTTTTATACATCTTGGCTTACATTTAAAAATATTGTTTTTCACTCCAGACCTTCACTCAGTAGAAAGATCAGCTGATTTCCCAAGCTTTCTCCCTAAAACTTGAAAGCAGAATATAACATACAAACTAAAACACTGCCAGAATCTGCAAGTCTCAGGGAAACATACAAGACTCTAGTCTTGCGAAAGTCTAATTCACTTGAAAACTCCTTGTATAAGCACATAGTTGCAATTATTTTAAATACACAGCAGAAAACAATTCATAGGTTTCATTCACACTAACCTGAAGTCTTTGTTGGGACAGACTTGCTTACAATATATAGAATTTTAGATGAACTCTACTATGGATCATAAAAAAAAAATTGAAAAGAAAGTATTTACTTTCACACTCTTTGCATTTTCCGACACAGGAGTTCAAAATATTTCAGCACTATGCATTTAAATCCATAATTATCTTATATCCACCTCAAGACACCTGACGCATAGTAAGTGAGAGTGCACAGGGCACATGCCTAGGGATGTGGAACTCATGGGTAATACACAAAAAACTTCACATCAGAAGTGGAATGCTGTTTCTGAAATAAACTATAAACTGCAGGGTAATTTCATAGAGAAAGTAAGGGGAAAATATCAAAGGCACACACACAAATATAAATTCTTCTTTGTAAGTATTACTCTACATATGCACCTAAACCTTAAGGTAAGTCGAAAACACATTTAGGGTCTCCAGGTGTTTTTTACACCTTTTAGGGAGCATAAATCTGTAGTAACATCTTTAATGTTTTAATTCACTATTTGTATGCACATGGAGCAAAACCAAGGACATTCTTCATCTTACTAAGTTCAACTTTTCTCTTTATGCAATTAGGAGTTCCACTGATGTTAACATCAAAAGAAATTGGACTTTGAATTCAAGGACAAGATACCTCTCAGTTACCAGCTTTCCAACACATTAAGTTGCACAGTGTGCCACGATAAATACTATTTTTAACTGGTCAATGGTGCATTAACTGTACATAAATATGAACTGTTTCCACTGTGAGACTGCCAGCAGTCTTCATTCTCTTCACTCTTAGTTTCAACGAAATGTCACCTTCATCCATTTTAGCACACATGCTATGAATACTGGCAGTTCCCACAGTGCTTTAAAATTACCTTTAAACGTTTTAGCTATTAAGCTCCTGACAAAAATTACTTCTTCTACTTCCTCTTTAATAAAGATAATCTGCCTCTTATTTCCTAAATAATGCCATTTGCCTACATCTTAAGCATCACTCAAGAGATATTACAGCACCAAAACACTGTTCTAAGTTATTCTAAATAAATCACAGCCACAGTCACATCTGTAACATTGGGCCTACCTGCCTTACCAATAGGCTTTAAAAACACCTCCTAGCTTGACTCCAGCCTCTCACAAAGATACAACGTATTCTCTAGGCTGGGGATGACATAATGAAAACTGCTCAATCAGCAAGAGCAGAGCAGAAATTTTCTCACTTCACCCTCACCATCTAAGGCATTTAAGCTATTACCAGACACCTTAAATAACAGCTCTTCAGCAAACGGAAGGCAAGCATCACTTGCATTTCTCCATTTAAAGAGACTCGGAGAAGGGCTTATTAACAGCGCTAGAAGAGAAGCAACAATTTCCACAGAATAAATAACCAGTAGCAGCCCAGCAGTCAGGGATCCTCTCCCGCACACCGGGATACCTGGCTGTGCCCGGCGGGATTCGGACACCACTACCGGGGGCCGGTACTGCGGCAGCTCCCGGGAGCGGCTCCTCTCCAGCCCGGCGGCTCCCGGACCGCCGGAGCTCTCCCCGCGGGACCACGGCGCGCTCCGGCCCGCGGCGACCGGGGGATGCTCCCGAGGACCGAGGGCGCTCCAGGCTCGGCCTCCGGGGTACAAATCCGGCCGCATCCCACCCGGATTTGCCATCAGCCCCGACAGCCTGCCCCTCTCCAGGCCCATCGCTGCCCGCATGAGGGAAACAGAGCAGAGAAGGAAGACACCCGAGGCGGCTGAGGAGCCGGCGCGCCTCCCTCACCTTCGTCAGCTGGGCGATCTTCTTGCTCATTTTGAAGTGCAGGTCCGGGCTGTGCTCGGCGCCCAGCCCCGCCTGAGCCGAGCCGGAGCCGAGTTTCCCCGCGCCGGGCGCGGCGCCGCCGCCGTAGCTGTGCTGCGGCTGCTGCCAGCCCATGCCCGGGGTCGCCATCTTCACCGCCCGGCTCCCGCCGCCGCTCGGGCTCCGCCGCCGCCGCCTGCCTCACCGCGGACCGAGCCCGGCGCC
>VZTR01029532.1:413012-441277 GCA_013400775.1 Chaetops frenatus | reverse complement strand
GGAACCGGGAGCTATGAGCCGGCCCTCCTGCAGGAGGGGGCGGAGAGAACCCCCTCGGCCGCGGGGGCCTGGGCACAGCGGGCAAGAGGGTCAGGGCTCAGTCAGCGCTGGCCCTCCGTGGCAGGGCTCGGGCCGTGTGCGCCAAGAGCTCAAGGCTTTTCCTCCTGGGAAGCCCTGAGCGTGTGGCGGGGGATGCCCAGCGTAGGGCACTCTGTGCGGGGTGCGCGAGTGAATGGAGCAGGAGGTGCTGCTGGTCCCCGGGCTCGTACCGATGTGAGCGCAGGACGGGGCGATTGGAAACTGGAGGAGGTAGCAAGGGACTGCACGGTTAGCTCGGGTTTTGAGGGAAGTTAGGGGCTGGCCTCTTCTCCCAGACAGTTAGCGACAGGACGAGAGGATAGAGCCTTAAGCTGCTCCAGGGGAGGTTTAGGATGGATATTAGGAGGAATTCCTTCACAAAAAGAGTGATAGATGTTGGAATGGACTGTGCCGGGAGGTGCAAGAGTCACAGTCCCTGGAGGTGTTTAGAAAACGATTAGATGTGGCGCTGAGTGCCATGGTCTGGTCGATAAGGTGGTGTTCGCTCATAGGTTGGACCCGATGATCTCGAAGGTCTTTTCCTACTAAATTGATTCTGTGATGAAAGGCTCACAGATGCTGGGGTGACCCGGCCAGGCAGGGGAGAGGCATGCAGCTGGGCCGGCCGGCCTCTCCTGTGTCACAGACACTGCCTCTGCAGCGCACAGCCGCGGGCCGCCGGACTGATGGGCATGGATCAAAGGTCCCCGCCAGAGGGGATTCACAGCTGGATTTAGCACGACCTTTAGGTTGGGTTTGACTGCTCTCTTTTTCAGTTCCCATCCTGCGCAACTGCTGAGAACTGCCACCCTCTTTAAGAATTTAACATCTCCTGGCTAGGCTCTGGCCTTGTGAGAGTATTTATATTAACGTGGTTGGACACATCTGACTCCCAGATTAACAGCCTATGCGCTCTTCCTTTACAGAGTCCTTGGTACTCTCTGTTGAGTAGTTTATCTTTTTACTGCCTTTTTTTCATGCTCTAAAAGTCTCTTCTTTACCTGCATTCTCTGTAGGCAGGCAGAGGTGTCGAAGAGGCAAACCACAAAAATAAACTGCTAAGTCTGTGCTTCTCAGCAATGCTATGGAGGAAAGCATCACTTAGAATTTGCAAATCATACAAGTAGCTGGAATAGTAAAGTATAAGAAGAGATCCATGTTAAAGAGCAATGTGCCTTGCTTGCTAATAGAGAGTCGTGCTTATATTGTATGATAAATAACCAACTAAACCAGAACTGCCAGTGCAAACCTGAGGTCATGGGGTAAATGAGGTTCTTTGATGCATTGACTGGTCACCTCAATTAGATGTTGCTACTTTTGTACAGATTGATTGTGAGAGTACAAGAGAAATACTTGCATTGAGTTCTGCCATCTCCATGCATCAACACCTTAGAAAGGTGTTCTAAAAGGTCAGAGGTTCTGAGAAAATTCTCATATAATGAAAGAAATAATTAACCCAAACTATTTTGAATAGCAAGGAAACTAAGAAATAATTTAATCCCAGTCTGAAGTAACTGTGTTGCCTTAACTCAGAATTTGCATTGTCCAGGAAATTCTGACACCGATTTTTTTTTTTTTTTCCCTTCTGAAGTGGCCCATTCTGGCGGCAGAGAACAAAGGACAGATGGTGCCTACCCAGGCAGTGATTCATACAGATGAAATACAAGGGGAAGAAAGAATATTAGGAGCATCTGTTTCAAATCTGTGTCCATAGATTACATCCATGAATAGCACATACTGTTAATTCAGTTTTATCAAATTAAAAAATAATTCAGTGGCAGAAGAGACTGTGATTTTTCATGTCTAGGAAGGTCAAACTACTAATTAAAGCAGTAGACTGATTATGGAGGCTTGCTTACAGGTAATGGTTGTGTCTGGCTGCATGTATGACATTAAGCAAACGTCTTAATTCTTGTGTAAAAAGACACGTTCTTTAATGTACCTAATAATGCCCCAATATGAAGGAATGGCTGGCTCAATTTATTAGTGCTCCTAGAAATCTCAGGAGTTACAGAATATTTTAATTTTAATCTACACATTTAAAATATTTTGGATAGATTTACTTTTTAAATAAATTAGAGCAGTTAATAATATTCAAATAAATTGGATTTATTAACATTTCCTCTGAGACAAAAAGCCTTACTGTTTTATTTTTCAGTTTCTTTTAAGAAACCACTTTTGCTGTGGTTCATATTGGCCCCAAACCATTGTTTTGAAGCAACTTTGAAGCGACTTATATATGCCATGCTTATATATGTTTGACAAAACAGTCAAATGCATTTGATTTTTGTCTTCTTATGCTACTGAGATGCTAAATACTAAGTTTGGTCTAGGTGATTTTAAATTTTTTTAAAAAGTGATTAAATATTCTTTGTCAATATTTCATGTGTCATTTAGTAATAGTTAACTTATTCAGATTTTTTCAAGCTTCTCTTTACACATTTTATGCCTTTAGAGCTCAGATGGTGACTGCTAAGCTCTTTTCCTTTCAGGTCTGCTCGTGTAGGATAGAGCCTGTTTTCTTTAAGGTTGCTGATGCAAAGGATCTTAATGCATCAGCACAGTCAGGATCCTAGGGGGTTTTTTCCTTGGTGGGATTTCATGTCTCATCAGCACAGTAGGATCTGTAGGTCTGAAGGTCTCTCAGGGCTCGGGGTGAGGCCATCCAGAGGCAATTGAGGCGACGGCGCTCAGGGCTTGCTGAAGGATGCACAAAGCGCTGGAACCAGGCAGGGCTCCTGATGCGGATCAGTGCTCCGAGGGCTGCAAGTGAAACCTCTGGTGTCTCTGTCGCCGCGGGGATACGTAAGGGAGATACAGTTTGTACCTATCCCGTGTCTCCATGGGATTATGGGCACTATGTAGGAGTGCTCTTGGTGTGTGTATATGGAACATTTTTTATGAGTTTGAAAACAAGGTCAGTGAACATGTGATTTACTATTGCATTTTTATATACATTTGATATGGATATATAGCAGTGTGTGGGCAGGACTTTGTACTTTTTCTTTCTCTGATGTGAAATCAACAACACTGCCTATGTGGAAAGCTACCTGTGCCCTTCTTTGTGTTCTACTGCCTATCTATTTATCTGCAAATTTGTAGTTCAAATGTTCTGATATGGGTGTAATGTTTTCTAAAATTATGAAATACCATCACTGAGGTTTGCAAAACCAGGAAAAAAATTCATTTACACTCAATCTGCTGGAAATATTATGGATTATAGATTTCTCTGTGCACTAAGCTTCCTTTATTTACCTCATCACAGCTGTGACTAAGATAAATGTGTGCAATCACTGTATGCCTTATTTTCAAGCCAAAGGCACAAAACTCCCTCTCTGAGTCTTTATAGACAGAAAGTGTTACAAGGGCTAAGCTTGCTTTGTGATAATGTCTTTTGACAACTCTGAAGATGTCAGGAAGTCCACAGCTTTTTCTGAAAGGACAGTTAATGAGAAATTTGACCTACTGGTCTTTGCAGGTTTGTGCTATTTAATTTGTAAGCCTGCAACTACAACTCTGAACAGAATTTTCAAATTTTTTTGCACGTATGTGTGAACAAAGTAACTAAATACTTAAAAATACTAAGTATAGGAAACAGTTACTTAAAATACTGAGATTCTTTAAAAACCCTCTTTATTTCTGCCAGAATTCTAACCAATTATTATTATATACATACCTTATGTTCATATGCAGGTTTAATTATTTTCATAAAGTAAAAATTCACCATTTAAAAGAGTAGTATAAAATATTCAAAATAACAACACAGCTTAAACATATCTGTCATTCCTGCTTTAATTTTCTGGTCCAAACAAACCTGGTGAAATATAATAACTGAATAAGCCCATGATGTCCTACTTTAACATAAAGACCTCATTGCTAAGGCTGAGGTTAATCTAGGATGCCGAGGTTTCTGTGTAAGAAATAATGCAAAACCATTTTGTTTTGAAAGTGTACAAGTAACAAAGGCTTGTTCTACTATAGATAATCACATGCAGGGGCATATTTCCACATCTATAAAGGAACAAAGTACCCAAAATGGTCTCACTATGGTCGCATATGCAATCATGAAGGATTTGTGGGGGGAGGAGAAGAACCAAACAAAAATAAAAATTAAATATCCTAATAGCTCTGAAATAATCTCATGACCTTGTAATTTGTGAGTTAGCAAGACTATGATTTATGGAAGGTAAACAATCAGACCAACATTTCAGGATACTCCATCTGAGTAGTTCGGTCATTACTTTTTTGCCTCTGCGTATGCAAGTAAGATTTCAGTTAATATGACCCAGTGGTACAGGGTGACAAACAGGTTTATGACTCTACCTGGTAGACCTTTGTTTTTTACATCTTTTTGGTTTTATAATTTTATGGCTGTACACCAACTTGGCCTTCAAAGCTTGGAAGACTCGACCCCTGCAAATCTTGAACTAATACATATATGGAATCTGGCATAAATTGAATTTTTTCGAATAAGAAAGCAGAGAATGGTGAACTCATATCTGATACAGATAAAGTTGTTGTCTTTATTATGTCTTTTTGCCCATATAGGAAACTGTTAGTGTGAGGAAAATAATTTAGGTCACCAAATCCTAAAAGGAATGATGCCATCTAATGCATGTGTCCAAACTGGAGCTACTGTCAAGATATGATGAAGGAGAGAATATTTTGCCTGCAACTTGTGAACAAGCATGTTTGAAAGATTGGGGGTTTTTGCTGATTCTTTGGAAAAAAAAATTCAGGTACTGTAAAGATGTGCACTGGCATACAGAAAGATTCCCATGAGCAACTATCTCCAAATATTTCTCTCTTTCTTTAAATCCACTCATATATTTTCTTGTACAATGTTTTTATCCTCACATGGAGGATATATCTTCACATGCAGTTGGGGCATATGGCTTTTTATTAGAAAAATTAACAATAATCCACTCTTACATCAACTGGTTTTAATCAGTTAAGACATTTAAATTATTTTAATTTCAATCACAGAAGAGTATTTAAGGGCGGAAAAGCTGAAGACCAACAAAAAAAGCGTAAGACTCTTTATTCTGATAAAGTTCTCTTTTTTAATACTTCACTCCTCTTGTAAGTTGTCTGTTTTTTAAGCTTGTACCCACATTTTTTTCAGCAGTTTTATTTTAAAGAAAATAAACGTTAGAGAAAAGAGATCTGTTCTACAGACAAAGAAAAAAAAAACAACACAAAAAACCAACCAAACAAAAAAAACCACAAAACAAAACAAAACAAAACCAACCCAAACCCCAAAGCAGAAAAAGAAGCAGGAACAAAACTAATGCTTTGGGAAAAAGATCTCACAGCTTACACCTGACTGCCCTTTAGAGAGAGAAGTCATACAAAGGAAGTTGAATCCCTCAATGCTTTTCTGGAAGTTGCTGAGATACAACTGGGGAAAAGATGCTTCAAGAGTCTACCTAGTGTGAAATATTTCTTCTCTTGTTTCAGAAAAGATCTCTTGTGTTCTCTTCAGCTGCCCAGATGGCAAAGACTGGATGAATCCTCAGTTAAGTGTGAATCCTACTGTTTCTGTTTGTTCTCATCACTATTTCTTTGTCAAGTACTACTGCAGTCTAGTCCCTTGCTCATTTATCAGGGCAGGAAAGCTTTTGCCAACATCAGGAAAGCCACCACACACAAAAAAACAACTCTTGCTTTTCCCATCAGAAGAGAGAACTAACCCTATCAGTGCTCACCACTGGACAGAAAATTACTAAGACAACTGGTCATTACAAGGCCAGAAAATTCATGTAAATGCTAATAGTACCTGTACAGAATATTTTTTGCCATCCGTCTGCACCAAGATGCAGCATATAACCCTATGGAACCTCTCAGTAACAGGCTTTTAGTAATGAGTCACTTCATTTCTGGCTTAGAGACACTATTTTGGCTGACAAAATATATTTTTTGAAGTAAGCCTTCTGCCTCTAAATAATGTTTCATTTTGCCTTTTCTCAAGGTTTTTGGGTTTGTTTTTTTAATACGCGGTGCACATTTGGTTTTAAGTTGTCAATAAAGTCCTTCAGTAGGATATGATAGTCCTTGTAGTCTTCCATGTCACCTGCGAAGATTTAACATCTAAGCTACTGCTTCAAGCTTCTTAGCAAGTTTTCTTATTTTATGTTGTTCTCCTTTTTGAGCTTATGGTTATTTTTCAGGTATTGAAAATTAGGCCTAAAACTGGAAAACTGGAAGCTAAGCCAAAGGCAAGTATATCAGAGGAACTGTGGATACACAGGAGAAAAGGAACAGAGGAGTCTTGTCTAAGTTTCGGCCCTCTAGGGCAGGGTTGGCCTTTATGAAAGGAGTAAGAGGCCAAAGAACATGATTTTCAAACTAGGCTTGCCCAGCAGGACTCTCACACTGAATTTAACAGACATTAAATGAACTACCACCCTTTCCTGCATAACTTGTGTTAATTGCCCTGGTTGATTTCACTCCCTGAAATGTGTCAAACCAAATCCTGACCTTAATGTTTCAAATCAATCTTTCTAGATTAATATGACAAATAAATTTAGGGATGCAGAGAAACCTTCATTTAATTTCTCTGTTAAAACTCAAGTTGTAGGCACATTTCTGCACATGAAAATGCAAATTTATCAACATATGTTAAATCTAGCATTCTTTCTATTATGTGGAATTATCTACTGCAGAGGAGATGTCCAGTCTTGCATTCCATATTGGAATATAAATATAATCATCTTCCTAAGAGTCTTTTATTGAAGTAGGTTAGAAAGCATTTTTTGTTTTGCTCATGGACCAAATAGCAGATAGAACAAAATTTGATATATTAAATAAAGTTGAATCTGAAAGTCTTAATCATAGACTGTTAGTCTTTTACATTCTTATGCTCCTCTGATAATAACTCATTAAAGAGACTGTTCAGACTAGAAAATTAATACATTTCACTTAATTCAATTAATACAGTCATATTAATCTTCGTTACATTGAAAACATTCCTATTGAAAGGAGTAGTGACCTTTGGTAGACTATTGGAGTTTCTCCCAGGGATGAATTAAGTAATCTTACTAACTTCTGTAATGTTCCTCTAAGGACTTAATTAAATGGAAGGGAGTGCCATGAGTGGGACTGTCTTGTTTCTGATGCAAGTGCTACAATTGAGCTCAGAGAGGAGACAAATACAAGGAGATCTTCATGGGCTTTTAGTAACAACTGGTAAAGATTACTTTGGTATAGTAATGCGACTTGCTCAGCTCAGTCCTGACACTCCTTTAATATGCTGGATTTGTTGTACAGAAATGTGATGCACTTATTCTCTTTCTGGAGGAAAAGCAGCTTTATAGGTTAAAATATTTGACCTGATTTAGGGCAAATCATTCTGACCAATAAAAATATTATTCAGATTAGAAATATGTGATAAAAAAATCCTCAATAACTGTGGCTGAGAATAAGACACTGATCTTTCTGGGAAGATCTGGCCGGCTGATGATGTTTGTTTGATTTTGGCATCATTATTGCCAGTTTGTGTTTATCACACGTATTGTGCATTTGAGGAAAAAAAATCCTCAGTAGGAAAAAACAGCTAGAGAGGCTGTCCCCAGTTGCTGAATTGTGCTGCTCTCAGCACCTTGATCTAACACCACATGCCTGTCCATGGGTGGATGAGGTGCTGGACATGACCCAGCAATGTGCATTCCCAGCCCAGAGGGCCAATTGTATCCTGGGCTGCATCCAAAGCAGTGTGGCCTGCAAAGATGATTAGAGGGATGGAGCAGCTCTCCTATGAGGAAAGCCTGAGACAATTTGGTTTGTTCAGGCTGGAGAAGAGATGGCACAGGGGGTGGCCTCATTGTGGCCTTCCAGTACATAAAGGGAGCCTTCAAGAAAAATGGGTGTGATTTTATGCAAGGGCATGTAGTGACAGACAAGAGGGAATGGCTTCAAACTGAGAGCAGGTTTAGATTAGGAAGAAATTCTTGACTGCGAGGGTGGTGAGGCACTTTAAACTGGTTGTCCTGAGAAGCTGTGGATGCCCCATCCCTGACAGTGTTCAAGGCCAGGTTGGATGGGGCTCTGAGCAGCCCGATCTAATGGAAAGTGTCCCTGCCCATGGCAGGAGGGTTGGAACTAGGTGATTTTTAAAATCTATTTCAACCTAGGCCATTCTAGGATCCTGTGTTCATAGGAACATAGGTATAGAGTTAAGCAGGGCAAGGATTTAGTTTACTACTTTTTATGCTGGCACTCATACTGTTCCATACATGTATTAATTCAGACTTCAGGATGCCCATAAAATTCATATGGTCTTGCGACAGGCATATGGGATGAAATGTAGATTTTTAAATTTATTTATTTTTCTTGAGGTCATCAGTGGAAGGTTGGATGGGACAGCTGAAGGCCATACTGTGTGGCATAGTTTGACTACAGTCCATGTAAAGACACCAAAAGCACCAGGACTGCTCAGGTTTTCCTTTTCCCTCAGTACCATGGGATCACTTGGAAGCAGCCAGAGAAATGTTCCAGCAGGAAAGTCCAAACAGATGGCTGGTGTAGCTCTGATCCCACCCTCAGGGTCATTCTGCAGAGCAACACAGACAACATTTGTCATCTGTATTTCTCACTGTGTTATTGGAAATGGAGATTGGTTGCTTGAAGGGTTTTACTTTGAATGTGGCTAATTAATCTCCAACATTGGTTTAGGATTTTCTGTTCCAAATACTTATCTTTGGTCTATTCCTTGACACATATGAATTTGAATTGCTGTATCTTGCCAATGTATTTTGGGGGATTTGAGCATACAGATTTGGAGACTAGAGAGGATTTTGGTTATGCTTCAAGAAGGAAGAAAGATAGACTGGCATATTTCCAGAAAATTGACAATTGTGCTAAAACTGTGTTGAAGCCTCAAAAGCTGTGCACAAGTGTCAATGTTCAAGTAAAACGGCTTTTTAAAAGGTTTTGTTACCCTCAAATAGGCAAAGGCTTATTTTAAAATAAAATCTATTGACAACTGCAATATTTTAAGATTTATTTGCATAGGCAGGGTGCTGACTGAAGGTCCCATTTTATGTAAGTGTTCTATAGAAATTGTGGTTAAGGGAGGATAAAGAATAGTACTTATAGATTATTACTGGTCTTCAATTAAGCTGTCAAAATCAAGAAGCATAGCTCTCGTAGTGTAGTCTAATGAAACTGATACAGTAACTAAAACCATGAGGAGTAGGGAGTAGGGGAAACAGAGCAAAGTTATCTGTCCCAAATCAGAGAAGCGGCAATTACTGAGCTCCAGTGACCATGCTTATTATCTGGTGACTGTTCCATTATTTTTCACTGTGGTGGTGATTTGAGACCTGCTTACCAGACATCCAGATTTGAATTGAAGGGTGAAGAATTGTCAGCTATCTGGATTAAAGTGCATCAGGCCTGAAAATGTCCCATTATGCTCTAACTCAAATCAACACCAACACAGCTTGCATTCAGCAGAATGTACTGTTCTTGACAAGAACCTAACTCCCTAAATCATATTTAAAAATTTGGAAAGGATCAGGATAAGGGTTGCAAATGCTTGGTTCTGTAAGAGATTTACTTTGAGAAAGGGCTTCCCTTAAAAGCTAAAATACATTCTACCCCAAATCAGCATAAACTTGTGTTTCAGTATGTCATGCATATACATTTCATAAAGTGCCTTATATCAGGTTTGGTGCATAATCAAGCTAGTTTATAAACACAGAATGTCAGTATTTTTTATTATTATGGGAATAGGTTGTTAATATATTGAAAGATGTTCTTAGGAATAAAAGATACAGATAATTTCCATGACAGAATCGTACTTAAATTTACAAACTATTGCTCGTGAAGTTTAAGAACAGAAAAAGCAAATAAGAATTATGTTTTTCCTCACAAAGCATATAAAATGCTCATGAGCATCTTTTGAAATTTATAAACACTAGGGCAAAATTGTAAAAATTATATATCACTGATAGTGTTTTTATTACATCATTATTCATCTTTATTTTACATCTTAGTCAGAAGTGCCCCTAATTACAATAACAAAATCTAGTTTACTTGCCTGTAAACATATCCTGTTAGATATTAGGAAAATAATTCTGAAATAATTATTACAACTCTTTGTATGCTGAGCTAGTTACAACAGTTTATCAACTTTCACATAAATCCGTGTTTTGAACATTAAAAGTTTCACAATTTGTTGGACTATAACTATATAAAGCTTAATAAATATTTACAACATTTAGAAAGGAAAGTCATAAAACAAAGCATTTGAATATCAAGAGTTACTCCACAAAGAATTTTTTAGAGTCCAAGAGTGTGATGGAGCAATGTGGTGTCTGAAGTAGAAAACCTGAAGGGCAAGATAAGGAATTCACTTCAAGTCTTCACCCATTTAGACTGAGCTTGGTGATTAGAGACTCAATCCAGCAGGTACATTCTTGACTTCGAATATTCAAGCTCTGAGATCAGCTTTCACTTGATCAGAGTCTTGCCACACACTACCAGCCAAATACAGAAACACATTTCTATGAGGAATTTCTGCTATCCAGTTTTTTGAGCCTACCATACCTTTCAGAAAATTTTAGAAAGGAAATCAGTCAGACCAATAAAAAATAATTAAATCTTTTAGGAGCCCACTTCCCAGCTGATCTTTAGTCAGTTTGTCAACACTTCACAGGAGGATAAAAGATTTTTGATTTTGTTTTAATCAGGAGTATCATTTGTCCACAGTTAAGTTATCCATGGCATTCTCAACTATCATTCAGGTATGGCATTCACAGGGCTTAATATTAGTCCAAAGTTATTTTGTTTTTTTTCCTTGCCAAGCTTATCAGAACCAGTTAATTATTTGAGACTGAAAATCCAAAAAGCACAATAAACTTTCTGGGAATAATAACACCTAAATCTTTTGGAATCTAAAAATCCGTGAGCCTTTGAAACATAATATTCAAAACAAACTTTGGAGAAAATACAGTCATTCGAATATTTATGAAAAGTCCAGTTTATTTTTAAAACACCTGCATTTCTTCTACAGTACTTTAGGAAGTATACCTGTTTAATTTCTAGTGCCAGGTTTCTGCAGTTACTTGAGGACAACCTTTCATTTTCTAAAACCAGAGCACTGTTTTAAAGATCTCCTGTAATTAATAAACCCCATGTCTGTGGAGAGCTCTGTCCTCCTGTGGGTTGAGCAGCTGGTTTCTGCACTGTTTGCCACAGAAGATTTTGATGCTGGACTACACTTAACTACTTAATGACTACCTACAGACTGTCTTGGGAAATTTCCTGGGGAAAGAGGTCGTATAGTAGTTCCATGCTTTTATATTCTAAATCGTATCAGCCCTCATAAAGATACCTTTAATCTCAAACACTTGGTTTATTTCAGGGTAAAATAATTTGCCTTTATGAGCACTTTTTTCTATGCCAGAGCTTCTGCTGCAGCACAAATGGGTTCATCATAGTTGCAAGCATCTCTCAATTTGCCATGCACCCAAAACAGAGTCCAAGGCCAATTTGATTTTGAGAAGTAAGCAACTGGTTCTACCTCACGTAGCTGTCATACAGTGTGTTCTCTGGAGAGATGTCAAATTCGCCAGAGCAGGAATTGTAATAAAAATAGGCTCAGATCATATCCTGCAGATACAGTGGGAAAAGCCTTGATGCTATAAGATAAATCTCTCTAATATACTAGTGTTAAAGAAGATCTTCAGGGTCACATGTAACCCATACATGTAAGGGGGAAGAAAACTAACTCGTGCTTGCCCAGGTGGAAAGCTGCTCTAAAGAAACAGTGATTTCCATTATTGCTCATAACTATGCTATTTAAATTCACAGATAAATACAGACTTCCAGTTTAAATTATAACCTACTTGACATGCACAAGAATATGATACTTGTGCTCTAAAATAAAATTCTTGGAGTAAAAAGACTGTGGCACAATTCTTACTCTATTTTTGAGAAACTGGAACACCTAAGTCTAGTAAAAGATGCAAGTGATATTTAGGGAAAGAATATAGAGACCTTGTTGTCATCTGGTAGATATGCAAAGTATGGAAACTAGTGGAAAATCTATACACAACTGTTTTTTCATTAAAAGACTATTTTAATTCTTCATGCAAGAAATTAATATTTATTTGATAATAATATATAATTCAGCTGCTCAGCTCTTATCTAACATCACTCAGGGATAAAAGTGTCTAATTCAGAAATACTGCCCACTGCACAAACTCATTTTTCATCACAAAACAGTTCTTTCAGAATTAACAGTCAGCCTTACACAATTTTCATGCACTTCTTTTTGTGTTTGGTTTGTAAATTGCCTTCCATTTATTTTCCTTTACAGTCATGAAGAATTAAGGAAACTATACTACTGACTATTTTTGATTCTAGTCCTCAATTACTTTAGCTAGTCCATAAATATTTAGTTAAATTGATTGGATATTTCTCGTTGGATTTTTTGTAAATACTTTCGTATCAACAGCTGAGAGAGTCCTGATTAATGTGCACATTTGCGCCCTCTGTGTTGGAAAAAGAAACATTTGTTTGAATGGGAATACATCATGGTATTTACTTCAATGCTAGGCTTCCCCTGGGAGAAAATAAAATATAATTCCAAATTGCACCTTAGTGAACTTGCTTACTCTTGTCAGATAGTAATATTTAGGAAAAAAATCAATGAACATACATGAAAAAGAATATTAAGATGTTTATTTTCAATTGCTTTTCTTATGAAAATATGAGGGATTTAAAAAATATTATACCATCAGCAGGCTACCAATACCTTCAATTATAAGCTGTATTAAATGTATTTCTTTTTTATTAATAACATTTACTGATGATTATATCTCTGTACTTGTGTATAAATAAAAATTCACTTCTATGCATATATCTTAGAATTTCTGTACTGTGCTATGTAGCCCACTTCTGTCTTCATCTGTATCAGGTGCCCATACTAAAGAAACAAATGCTATGCCAAACACAAAGTAATTTTAAAATCAATTTATAAGAAATTACTTTAAATATTTTATGGAGTGTGACTTTGAAAACATGTTCTTATCTCACACCATTTTTATAAAAATAAAAGAGAGAGGAGAAAGCCATATGCAAAAAACATGCATTTTTACTCAGGAGAGATTAGTTCTGCAGCTCCAAGTATTTCCATATTTGAGAAGCTAAATATGAAAAATGGAATGGGTTTGACATGGCTGAAGAGAAAAATACTAACCTCTATTTGAATTCCTTCAGCTTCTGCATTTTTCCTCCTTAGTGAGCACAGTTCTGAAGTTGCCTTCACCAGATACTAGTCCTGGACTAGAGGAATAAGCCAAACATAATTTCATCCTAGGAAATAAACAACCAACATTGTGTTTGATAGAGAGATGATACAGGATACTACTGAGAAACCTCTTTAACTGACACCCAGCACTTCAAAGAATCAATAATTCTAATAGTATAGATCTGATTTAGAATATAGATGACAGGGTTATTTTTCGGTATGCCATGATATCAGAGCATCTAGTGAGACTGAACAGCCTCCTTTTTCAAAGGCAGTTTCAGACCTCCAGTTCAACCTGTATCACCTAGAAAAAACTGTTTTTACAATGCTCTTAGAAGTTCTTACTAATACCAGTTCCATGTTATGATCCCAAGACAAGTGTACAGAAGAAGAACATAATATGAATTATGAGCAATTACATAATACTAATACAATCAAGATTTGACATCCTACCAAGTGAAAAATCCATCTTCATAATTTTACATCTCACTATTATATAATGACGCAAAGATTTCTCTCTTTTCTTGGATCCTTTCAAATTTGTTGCGATATTTTCTGTACTTCCCAAACATTTCAGGAAGGAACAGTGCCTCTGTACTCTGCACAGCAGTGCCTTTGGACTGTAGAATGTTATTTTTCAGTCTTGCACACATTTATCAAAAAAACAAAACCAAAACCAAACCACAGTGGTAACGAACCAGTCATCCATGATTTCCTTCTAAGACTCATTTCATTATTTCCTCTCATTTTTCTCCTCTGCATTTCTACTTTAGTGTCTCTGTGTCCACTTGAAAACTAACATCTTTTCCCACAAAACCTACAAATTTATACTTGAAATTGATGGATCAGCTTTAAAGAAATGCACAGAAAGTTATATTTCAAATAATTTGAGAAATTACACTTGTAATGTTTTCTGTAAAATGTTAAAAAGCAGGATTACATATCATAGAAATAACTGATATATGTCTATGTTAATCCATTTTAGCATGACTTACTCCTCTGTAGTTCTAAGGCAATAGATGTGTCTAGGAAGGAAAGGAATTTTGTGCATTATTTTATGCAAAACTAATTTCATGCATTTTGCTTCTGCATGCTACTTGCAAGGAAAAGAGAGGTTTACACATGGAAGGCCAGGTGTTAGAGCAAACCGTTTTTTACTGATGACAATTCCATTCTCTGATAGCTCTTACAATGTCTTGTGGAATCTTAATATTAGACATGAAGTCAATAGCTAAAAATCTCTTTATTAAACCAAAAGACAGTTTACTTCAAAAATTTTTTTATTTGATTTTGATTTTGGCTAAGAAGTTACAGCACAAAGTAATCATATTTAGATAGATTTGTAATTCTAAGCATTGCTAGAGTAATTCAGGCTAGGAGGGACCTTAGGGGGTCTCTGGACCAATCTTCTGCCTTAAACAGGCTCAGCTGTGAGGCCAGGCTTTGTCAGGCCAGGGCTGGCAAATCTCCAGTGTGGAGGCAGGCTGCTGCTTCTCTGCCTGACTGTCCTCACAGAGAAGGTTTTTCCTTACACGCAGTTTGAACCTCTCGTGTTTCCATCTATGCCACTGTCACAAATCCTTCTGCCATGCACCACTACAAGGCTCCATCTTCTTGATAAGTCCCTTGTAGGTATTAGCACATTGCTGTTGGATACCCCCCGAAGCCCTCTCTTCTCCAGGCTGAACACGCTCCAACAATGCATTTGCAAATCCATTTTGACTAGCTTCAAAAGAAAGCATTAGGAACAGGCACTAGCTTACATTATTTATGGTTTTGGATTTGGTTTTATTTAAGGGTTATGTGACACGTCCCTCCCTCTTTTTCCTTGCTTTTGCTAGGACTGGTTGAACTCTAGTTTTGGCATGTGGCTATTGGGTTAACCAGCGTTATATCCCGCTGCAGCATTTATCCTGCAACCTTTAGCACATCTCATACTAGCTGACTCATCATCCTAAGTGATAAGCATTCCCTCTTCCTGGCAAAGGAAAATATCCAAAACAACAGGTAATAGTCTTAAAATAATAAAATCAATAAAAGATTAATTTAACAAAGCACAGCTATTGTCTTTGACTGTGTTTCTCTTAATTTTAGAACTGAGGTAATTGCATTGCCAGGGTTTGAGGAAGAAGAGGAGGAGGAGAGCAAAAATCAAAAGATGGATTGTTTTCAATTGTATCAAGTCTTATGGAAAGCTTTCTTCCTTTAATTCCGTCTATGTGGGAGGTGGAGAGATGATGGGAAGAGTTCTTTCTCAGACAGATATCCTGCATGTATAACATAGAAGAATGTTATACAACCAAAAGAAGTGCTTCCTTCCCAGATGTGCAGGATGATACCAAAGTGGAGCCTGACCAGGACAGCAGAAAAGCTTTCATGTAAAGTCATCATAGAAGGTGTCACTTTCTGTAGAGCTGTTACTTCATAGCCCTGTATAATTATTTACCACACAGCCCAGAATCCAGAGGATTAAATTAGGTCTCTAAAATAAGGTTACCAAAATAAAATCTTTCTCATCAGGAAATACTGTTATAAACAATCCTTCACAACAGAGGTACTGGGAGAGTCACCTGCTCTGCTGTCTCTTGGGAACAGAAAAGTGCAGGACAAAACTAATAGTGTTTTTCTAGTATATTAAATACTGTATTGGTACAGTACAAAACCAGTTACAGCTTGATGTAAACTTTCTCTCTTATTTTTGTAAGGTTTTAGCAGAGGAAATTCATAATAGAAATATCAACACAAAGTAGCTGGGATTTCTCTGATAACTTTGGCTGAGACACCCTGTCACTCTCATGTTCCTAATTCCCACATAAGCAAGAATTAATTTATTTAGGGACTTGAAGGAACTGTTGTTGACTAACAAAGTGTTCACTGCAAACATCTGCAGTGATAAAAACCCATCAAGTTTTTTTTCAAGGCAATATTACAATTTTTTTAAAAGTAATTGTGTAATTTGGCTGTCTCTTTCTGCTATAAAACTTCTTATTTACCACTTTCAAATTTCAGTCTTTCTTATGACTTGTCAGAGAATTTTTATTGCTGCTCTGTGGTGAATATATAGGATGAAACTAGGTCACTTCAGTAACCTGGGGCTGTCTTTGCTCTGTCTCAGTGAACATTGTTGGTCCATGGTGAATGAATTATTTCTTTCCTTGACTGACAAGAGAAGAAATTATTTTAGGAAATTTTAGGCCCATTTTAGACTGGTTATATATTAATTTGTAGACCACTAAGGCTTTGGAGATCAGAGCAGAATACAGTGGGCATTACTCAGTAAGGACTACCTGGGAGAGCCCCAGGAAGGTCAATATTTGCTCTACATTTGTGTAATTTTTATGTGAGCAGAGGTAGACAGATCCTGAAGCCAGGTACCACAGAAGCGGAGATAACACTCGGGTTCATCTCTCCTGACAACAAACCGTGGTATGACAGCCATCAGGAAGGCAAAGGGAAGCAAAGGGAATAAATTTTTAGCCACAATGAGCTCTTTGCCCATAGAATAATATGTTATATTCTGCATAGAAGAAACGATGGCACCCTGGGTTACAAAATTGTCTTCATCTAGAAAACAATTATATTGTGTCCCCACAGGGCTTCAGCATTGGATTGTACCTGAGGCCAGCAGTTTAGGAAACAGCTGAATCTGAAACAAAAATCGATGACAGTGACTGCCATGAGCAAAAGTAGCCTTTTGCTATTCCTGACACTGGTGTCCTTCATGAAGCCCCACATTAGGGTTTCAGTCTTTATTTTCAAAATGCTTACATTCATAAGATGCTTGTGGATTTGAAAGTTCTCAGCCAGACTAAAAATAAAACCTTAAGAGAGAATTTTTAGCACCATTGCAAAACCTCAATGCTCGCTCCAGCCTCCCATGGGAGGCCTGTGCTGGAGTAGGTTCCTGGCAGAGACTTGCAGACCTGTGGAGGGAAGTGCCCACATCGGAGCAGGTTTCCTGATTAGGATTTGTGACTCCGTGGGGTTCCACACTGGAGCAGCCTGTCCTTGAAGGATTGCACCCCACGGAAAAGTGACCCATGTTACAGCAGTTTGTGGAGAACAGATGCCTGTGGGATGGGCTCACATTGGAGACATCCATGGAGAACTGTCTCCTGTGGGAGGACACGCACAGGGAGGGAGCAGGGGAAAGACTCCTCACCCTGAGCAGTGGGGATTTCAATGTGTGATGAACCGACCATAACCCCCATTCCCTGTCTCCCTGCACCACTGAGGGAGGAGGTAGAGCTGGGAAGGAGGGAGGGGTGGAGGGCTGCTGGTGTTTTTAAGGTCCTATTTTGCTTCTCAGTATCCTGCTCTGATTTTGTTAGCAATACATTCAGTTCATATCTCTAATTCAAGTCTGTTTTGCCTATGATGGTATTCAGTTAGTGATCTCTCTCTGTCCTTATCTCAACTCATGAACTCTTTGTTATGTTTTCTCTCCCCTATCCAGCTGTGGAGGGGAGTGATAGGGTGGCTTTGGTTGGTGCCTGGCATCCAGCCAGCATCAACCCACTACAGTGGGCATCCTGCAAATGCCTGTGTACTAACACTTCCCAAATGTGATGGCTGTAAGGGCTGAAACAAAGCCCCTGTCTGGTCATGACTTGATTACTCCACCTGGGATTGTCTCCAATCCTTTCCAGCACCTCTTGTTTCTAAACAGTAACCACCAGGTGCATCTGAAATCAGAAAGAAGTGGCCAGATAGTGAAAAGAAGAGAATGGAAATTTTTATAAATTCAGAACTGTATCTCTCACTGTGCTGAGGCATCCCACACAATTTTAGCAGAAACAAGTGAAGGCTTCCAAAATTTGTTCTTTGATTGCTCGTTGCTGTAGTACACTACAATTTAGTTTGTTCAGTCATTACTAAAGCCATCCACCCACTTACAGCTATTCTTATAGAAAATAGCCTCCTTTCCCACTGATGCACATAATTTGTATCTTCTAATAATTGAACATCTGATGCATGGAGAGAAGACAATAATAGATAAGGGCTTCAGCTTGATTTCTGACATACTGCTGAAAAAAAGAGGCAATGGCTTTAGTTAATGTGTGCATACATTTTGCCTGAATGATAAAAAAGCAAATGGAAAGCTTCAATTGCACTATTCAGTAGTGTCAGTAATGTTCTGAGTTTATGAGTGACTGAAATGCCGTTGAATGGACATGGATATGCAGTCACAGGCATAATGATTTTGCCTGTAAGTAACTTGTAACTTTTAAAATCTATAAGTTAAAAAGCATGTCAGACTGTATAGATGCAGTTAAGAAGCCCAAATTGCAAAATAAAATGTGACACAACATAATCTTAACAAATGTATTTTCTTGTTAAAGGGAACACTAGTTTCTATTTGGTAATACTATCAGACTTCAAAAATTAAATGTTACTCATGCAGTTTAATCTGTTTATCAAACTAATGAAGCATAGTTTAAAAACAAAAAGACTTGTTCAAACATTTTGAATTCAGATGCTTAGAGAAAGAATGGGGAAACAGATACAGAGTTATAAATCACAGGAGTTAGGAGGCTTGGAAAAAATTTCTTGGAACTTCAAGAAGTACCTAGTGACTTTTGCAAAGCAAATTACAAATCTGAGGAGCTGAGATAAAGAACTTCAAAATGAAGCTCTAGAATTATGTAAATATATATTTTGATGTCTACCTATCTCAACGTAGAGTTCTTGTGTATTCTGTATTCAGCTGACACGGCTGAGGATAAAGCGAGCTGTGCCTCCCACCTCTCCACACAGCTGCCTGACCAGCAGCTGGTGCCTTCCTTGGGGGCTGCTCCTGGGCAGAGTGAGGAGGTGTGCCTGACGCTCTGCTCACTTGTCAGCTGCGTCAGGGTGACTCCAATTCCTGCAAGCAGCCGGTAGCTCCAGCCAGCCTGAGTTGATGTGTGCAAGTTTGAGGTGTACAGACCTACTCCTCAGAGCTGCCTTTGGCAACAGGGAGAAGGGGTTTCACTAGGAAATCTCATGCATCTCTACGTGGAAAGATATATGTTTACACAAGTATCAAGGAAAGCACATCCTCTTGTCAGTACATATAATCACACAGCATTTGATTTATGCACATTCCACTAAGTAACATCATACACCTCTTTTCTGTGTCTGACACAGAATGCATAATGTCTTGTGATACTATGTGGAACTTTTCCTATGGAATGCTCATGGAACTCACATAGGTGGAAAGTACTGAATATGTTAAAATTATATGTAGAAAAAGAAGAAGGAATGAAAATTTTCTGGCAAATATAGGTCACCTATTTGTGCAAGTTAATTTCACAATTCGCTGCCTAACCTCTTGTGTTTTTACCTAAGGAGTCTTGTGTAGTTAACCCAAAATGAATATGTGGTGCTTAGGCTGTGTTCATGTTATTTAAATATATTCTTGAGGAATGAAATTGAGAGTAATACAGCTAAGTAACAAGAAATACACTGGACCATTAACACGATGAAGTTAGTGTAAGTATATAGGATTAAGTAATCGGTATAAAATGCCTCAAGTATGCTTACAGTTATAGCACATGCATAATTCATTATTTTACAGATCCATGTGGTCATATCTTCTAAAACTGCATTGTAATGTAGAAGCCAAAATGGACTTTTTGAGGCTTTTGCATTTTAGGCCATGTATGTTAAAAAATATTCAAAATATATTCCTTGCACATGACAGTAGGGTACTACTTCTATATGTAGCTTTTTGATGGACTCTAGTCACAGAGTTCTTGCTGTAGAGGCCATTTAGACGTACTCATTTCATAGACATAGGGCAAAATCACAAAGGTACCAAAAATTCTACAGCTTAGCACTGAATTTGCACTTTACTATGAAAAAACTATAACACAATCTCTGACAGAACTGAAAAGTCATCTTGGAAAATATGTATTTTTTAACCTGGGTCAGTCCTCTGGTAAGACTCACCGAAGAGCAGCACAGAAGGCTGTGACAGCCTCAGGCTGGGGGCTCGGTGGTGACAGAGGTGCTGCTTTTGGTAGCACTGCCAGTCTCTGCTGGCTTAAGGTGTTCCTTTACCCACAGCTCGAGTGTGCAACTCCTTAGTGACTGAGGTCCTATCGGGATGGTAGGGTCAGAGACGAGGTCACGCTGGTATGCTTTAAAGTGTTATTTACTGCTGCTTATCTCATGAAGTCGTGAGAACGCCTTCACCGAGAACTGCAGAAGTCAGCCATAATGTGGAGAATAGTCCCAAGACTGCAGGTTACAAGGTCTCTGAAAGGTTAATTGACCAATAAACTAATGCCACATACATTGTTTTGATCCCTTCACCAGTAATCAATCAAGCCTGTGTTACATCTCTGTCGCATTGCAGACTTTTCATCCAACCATCTACTGTCCTATAGTTCTCTATTACTTTACACTACCACACCCTAAACTTTTTACTTTACTCTACAACTACTTCTATATTCAAACTTCACACTGCAAAACCCTCTACTATCTAACTTAACATGCCTTTTCTTAAACTACAGACAAAACCCTTTGTTATAGGTCACTAAGTTTGAAAGCTTTTCCCACGGCTTTAGATCAAATCCAGTACACATTTCAAACTCAGAGAGAGCAGGCCCAAGGCTTTGAAGGTACTCTGTGTCTTGGATTCTGACAAGGTCAGGCTAGGTTGGTGCTTGTACAGTCCCATGGCAACTCCTTCCTGCTCTCAGCTGCATGCTCTCACCTTTCTTTCCCTTGGCATAGGAATTTTACTCACCCCTTTGTGAGCTAGTTGGGGTAGTAAAAGCAGCAGAGAACTGTACACTTTTCGTACTGATTAAATTTTCTGCGAAGAGAGCCTTCCAAACGGACATATCAAAAGGTAGGTATTAACACTATGGATGGCAGGATGAGAGCAATGCAAAGCTGTGGGTAGGATTGCAGCATCTGAATTTGAGTTGTCTGAAATTTTCTTGGAAGTCAAACTGTTTTGTGGCAGTCTAGGCTTATAAAGATTAAGCTGCTGTAGCCGTGTGTTTGTTTTCCTGGCTGCATGTTCCTGCACCTTCTTCCTGGAGACATTGGCATACCTGGGAATTGCATTGGTCCAGGGATCAGCTAAAAACTAGTTACTCTTTTTTGCTAGGTAAGATTAATTTGCAAATGATCCAGCTCCTGAGCCAAGTTCCCTTCTGGTCACACACACACACACCCAACCAGGCTTGTTTAAACTGCCAAGGAATCGCATTTCAGAGTGATGCGGTTTATTCACCGAAAGATCTCTGCTGCGTGAAAGAGCCTGGAAGTGAAAGCATCCAGGGACAAGAGCGATGTGTGAGTTGCTCTATCCCCCCTGCTGGGTGCCCTCTCTTCCCAGAGGCGGTGCCTGTGGGCCTCTGATAGAGTCCACTGGGCTTGAAAGATCGCCCAGGAGGAGCGTGCTGCTTGGCTGCCCGCCGGAACACGTGGGAAAGCACTGAGCTCTGTGCACAAGTGAACGTTCGCAGCAGCACCTCCCAGCGTGTTCCTGCCTTTCCAAGCTCCCAGCCCAGTCGCTGGGACATTAATGCTGTCATCCACCGAGAAACGTGACGGGAAAAGGGGAGGTTTTGTTGTCCTGGGAGGGAAAGTGTTCTGTGACCTGTGTACCTTCCTGCAGACTGCAGGCCTGGCTGTGTTTCTGACTCACTGTCTGCAGGCAAAAAAAAATTAGATGCACTCTTGAACACACAAGTGCTGACAGCTACAAATAAGGCAGATTTTTCTAAAAAAATCTGTCTTGTGAGCAATGTGGCTTCCAGGTACTGTGAGGCTTCCTTTTAAAAAGTGCCAATGGTATGCATAAACATGTTTATGCTAAACATACATAAATAAATCGCATATGCAGTAAGTTAACTGTAAATAAGCATGAAACATAAAGAAAAGGAAAGGGAAAATGTGTATTTCTGGCACAAAATAATATTGGGGAGTGACTCTGATATGTTTATGTGTTTCTAAGGGATCGAAGCATTTTGCTGGAAAAACATGTAAGATATACTGAATTTTAAGAGAAAATGTTTTCTTTGTATTTACTGCCTCATACATACGAAACCACAGCTTCCCCTGAGGCTGTCTTATTTATAAATTCATAGTTGTAATTTCCATAGAGTTACTCTGAAAAAATTACAAGACACAGTAAGAATAATTAAATAAAAATACAGTAATTTTTATAGGAAATGCATGAAATAATACCCACAATTGCCTTATAAGCTACCCAGTCTCACAGACTGTATTTGGAATATAAATAACACTGAAATTATAAATGTGGGAGTATCAGACTTTATCTTTTTTCAAAACATATTCCCTAGGGAAGGCATGTTCTTCCCTTCTTCTGCTCTTCACAGGCAGGGATACCTGTGCTTAAACCCATTAACTGGTGTTATAATTGGCTCAGATGAAGAGCCTGGGGGCTTCAGAAGGAACCCGTTGTTTTGTTTTTAAGGAAATTTCCTCAGAAGTCTGTGTTGACCCACAAAAATGTTTGTATTTTTGCATCTGCAAACCTGTAAGTAGGAACCTGTTTTGTCTAGCTGTAATCTGTTATATGTGGCAGCTGTGACAGAGGTGTGCAAGTATCCTGTGTGTGTGCGTGTTGTGATACCCTTCCCTTCACCAGTTCTCGGTTGGCATTTCTCAGCTGCTGTGTCAGGGGTGTGCATACTGCAAATGAGGTGACTGAGGGTCAAAGACAAAAAGAGACAGAGGATTGACCCAGTAAGAACAAGACTGTCATTTTTAACAGGTTTTTAACAGGTTGATTATAATTTTTGAGGCATAGTATTTTCTTTTATTGCGAATTCCAGTTAGGGTGCCCAGGTTTGTGCTAATGGCTTAGGCTGTTGGTCAGGGCACTACAAACACAGACACACATTCTCTTTCCCACTGCTGCTACTGCAGCAGCATACCCTGGCACAGGGACAGTGCAGTGCACAGGCTTTGGATCTCCCTGCAAGATTTGCTAGAGGGCATCTGTCAGAGCCCAAAGAGGTAACAGCTGCACAGGGCAGGGTGGAAAATTTTGAAAGAGAGCGAGTACTGCTAAGGAAAGAGGACAGCAATTTTTATCTGCCTAGGGCAGTAAAAAACCTTGCATCAACTCTACTCAGTTTTATTACAGATTTTATTCTTGTTCTGTTTCGTTTTCCCAGGGAATGTTGTGATGTGCATTTGCATTGCATCTGCTCACCTTATTCAGTTTAGGGAAAGCTATTCTAAGCAGAATACGTTTTAGAGTTGCTTTTCAAAATGTTAAGCACATCAACCTAATGAATAGCCCCTGGAAGAGTCCTGCACCCAAAAAGCCACATGTACTGGTGCCTAGCAGTTGGAACGCAATATTTAGAGAAATGAAAAAGGTCACTGGTGCTAAAACACATACCAGGAAAGAGAAGGAAAGAGATTAAAAGAAAAGTGTTGCCATTGCCATTATATACTGAGGGAAAGGTACATATCTGAAGTTGCCAGCATTCAGTGGGAAGGTTTGACAGAAGTTGTGCTTTTCCTTCCTTCCAAGAGCCTTTATGTTTACTGAATAAGCTCAAGTCTGTAACTTGCAGAATTATTATAGGATGTAAAACAAGATAGTGCAAGTTCAGCATAGAGACATTAGTGTTAATGATCTTCAAGAAACTACAGTCTTACAGTACTGTCCAGTGAGTAAAAAGAGTTGTCACTTTTGTTGTTCTATCAATTTGTTCAACTCCACACAGAGTCCTCCATGCAGATGGAAATAAAATCTGATTTTCCCAAATGATCCTTAAAGATATTCAAGATGCAGATCGGATTTTTCTTGAGTGTGCGATATCAAGCAGTGATGACAGAAGTCTACATTACCTGCAAAGATGCTAATGAAACTTCAGAGCTTCTTACTTCTCATTATCCACTCACTATAAGTCCTTCCTACAGCAGTCCCACAACTCTAATGTGAGGAGTTAGGCCTGCTTGCCCTTCCTTGCAGAGCTCATAAGGAAGCAAGAATGCTAGCTCTTCATCATTAAATATAAATACTTTTCCTGTTTCTTTCTTGTCTAGGCTCAATGAGAGCTGCTTGCTCCCTATGGGAGGATGAGCTGGGTCCAGTGCTAGGCATGCCATCATTGGTGAGTGTGTTTGACCATAGTGGACAGAGCTGGGGGACTTATCAGGGTTCAAAGTTGGCCCCTGAGATGGGAAGTGAAGAACCAGGGCCAGGGAAGATCCAGGAGCTCCCATCAGGAGCTAAAGCAGAATGGGCTGGGTGCAGGACCTGAGACAAGGCTGGGACAAAGGGTCCAAAGTTCATCCAAAGGAAAGGGCCAGAGACGGGAAGTAAGCTGCAACATATGACCACAGAGACCATCTAGGAAGAAATAGGTCCATGGACATCCAGGTGGCAGGGCCAGAGAGAGGGCTGGGAGATTTGCACTGCTTCTGCACAGCCCAGGCAGGGATTGCCACTGGCAGCAGTGGAGGAAGGCCCCAGGTGTAGCTGCTCAGGTCCATTACAGCCTGCAGGTTCACATAGGACCCTGAAATTTCCAAAAGAAACCTTGAATTGTTCTTCCCATCACTCCCAACAGCCACCCAAAAGATGTGGCTACTCTTGTCTTTCACCCTCCTTCTGCTACAGAAGCAGCACTGACATGGTCAGACAGAGCTCCCAGGACTTGGTTCCTGCTGGACTCTGTTCTCAGGAGTCATGCTGGGGCAAGATACCAAGAAAAAGTGGATTAAAAGCAGAAAGTTTATTGGGGAAGCAGAAACTCCATAGTCCTGCTGAGTTTCTACCAGCATGCTTCCTTTTCATTTGGGAAGTAAAAAAATAAGCTGTTGCACCAATTGTCAGAGTCACTGAGATTCAGATTTAGTATGATCCTCACTGCACTAAGTTCAGCAGCATTTCTGGGATTGACTTCAATATTTTTTTCCACCTGTTATGTTCTTATACTTAACAGGATGTTTTTGGTGCTGAGGAAGCTACAAAGAAACCATGCATAAGTGCAGAGAAGCAGCCCATAGGCGTGTTTCCCAGCTAATGGGTTTAAAGCTGTGTTGTATGATTTCTGAAACAAAACTGAATTTTTAATGCACAGATTACATTTTGGTAACACTTTGCATCATGGGTAAGGGACATTAAGGCTCCTGTGATCTTCTGGCCATCAAAAAAGAAAAGGAAATAAACCTAGAGGAAGTTTAAATAGAAATACACACTGTGCTAGGGAAAATGATAGGTATGTACATAAAAGGAAAAGGAAGGAGATGAGGTAAAAGAGAATGGAAAGAACAATAAACAAACGTGATCAAATAACCTACAACAATTAACTTTGCTAATAGTCACCTATAACTAGTACCTGATGATTTGGGAGAGAGTGGATATACGTCTAAAATCTGTATAGGCCTGTCTGAATATAAGAAAAACTATACTCAACAGCATGGACAAATAGAAGTTAGTGGCCTGTCTTTCTCTAGTGCATGAACTCAGGGCTCCCCCTGTATGACAGGATAATAAAAATCAGTCTTAAATTCCCCTCATGTGGGTTCAAATATGAGACCTGATTTGATTAGTGTTTACAGCTACATTGTCCCACTGCTCCTTTGTTTCAGTGATGGACTGAAAGTTGCATTTCTACCACTGTAAGTTGTCTCAGAGAAGTACAGAAACAAAAAGGCAGATGTTGAACCGATGAGACAAGCATGTCCTCATAGCCCAAGGCCACGAAACAATTTCATATATACACTCAAATACACTCTAGGAAAACACCATTTAGGCTGTGTCTTGGGGTAAAACTTTTCCTTGTTCTTCAAGATCACCTTTCCACTAATGTACTCACTAAGCTGCTGTGTTCAGACACATTGAGATCATCCTCCTGCTCTGCTCCAAGGGTCCTGCCAGTGGCACACATAGCACCTCCCCAGCTCAGTGATTTCTGTACAAGCCCATCCCTCGCTGTGGTCCATGCACTCTGTCACACCATCTGTTTCCCCTGTGAAGCCAGATGTGGATTGTCTCCCCTTGGTCTGCTCCCAGTGTACAGATGATGAGGCCAGTCTTCAGGCTGGAAATTTTGCTGGCTCCATTTTGATAATTATTTATCTCAATAACAGTGTCCTCAGTAGATGTCCCCCAATAGTTTTGAATTAAATAACAAGGCAAGGACATGTAAATGTCCTGTTCCACCAGACTTCCTTCCTCCTGCTGCTGACGGCAGAGTTGCAGGGACTGCTAGAGGGCCTGACAGAAGGCAAGGAGAATCTACAGCCCTTGCTCTCTGTCATTTTTTTCTGAGACTTTATGCAAGTGATTGGCACCTTCACTGGGAGAGCTGTCACCTCTCATCATCCTCTGACATTTGGATGTTTCTAAAAAATCCTGCATGTTTCTGTGAGCTATGTCATCTTCTAATTTAGTAAATGTGCTCTTTTAAAATAGTTTTCGTTATTTCTAATATGTTAGAAAATGTTTTTTTTTTTCTTCTTTGTATGTGGATCAAGGATTACCAGGGTGAGACTACAGATATATTTGGGGATTTGCTGCCATCTGCAGTTGAAGCTTAAGATTAATCCCAGTTTGCATGAGGGAATCTTCCTGTCTTTAAAGACCTTCAAATCTCAGCAAGCAACAAAGCATAAAATGATGAACTATTATTCTGTCTTGACTACTGAATTGACTCCAGAAAAAGGAAGGAGAAGTTAAATTTATTTAACTCCTCCTGACTTTAAATTCACTGAGAATCTGGATAGATAGTAAACCCTTGTAGTTATCTCTTCAGCTCTCCTTTTGGTCAATTTGTTCAGTTTCCAGTCTATACACACTCAGGACACAATCCCACTGTTTAAACTTTGAGTGGGAACTTTTCAGAAACTTTTCAGCCCTAATACAGAACTTGACTGGTTTGGGAGTGAGAGTTGACCGTCTGCATTTCTGAATTGGACTATCTCCTTTTTTCATCTCTGTAAGAAAGACAGCTGCTGATGTAAGATATCTCTTCCCACACTACTGTATTGGATTTTCACATTGAGATATATGGAGGATCCCAGTATAGAAGACAAAGGCATTAAAGCTTGCTGTGTAGAACAAAATAAGAAAAGTGACTTTAAAAAGAATTACCTCTACAGTACCGAAATCGCTCTAGGCACCAAAATATCCTCAAAAATTTAGTTGCATCACAGAGTGTTTGAGATAATTAAAAAATCCTAAACAAACACCCCCCCAAAACCAAACAAACCTACCACAACACAACAAAAAGCCCATAAAAAAAACCCAAAATGACTTAATATTTCTAAATATTTGATGATTTGGTAAATTATGCATATGAAATAACTGGCAAATAATTCATGCTGTTCTTCACACATCCTGCAAGTAATTGCAGAAACATGTAAATAATTACATAGAAGAAAGGGAATGGCACAAGGGGAGTGAGTAGATGTATTAAATTGTTGTGGCATGAACAGTTTTGTATTTTTTTTAATTAATCTACTCAAGCAACTTTACTGAGGTCTTAGTATAAGCAATTATTTTTGACTGTCTGCATGAGAAAATGAAGTAGTAATTTCTAAAATATTTAAAGGTCCTTCCTGCACTCCACTAATGGAGCTGCATCCCATTTCACAGGTATTGGTTCTAACTCCTTGTTGTGGTTTAAAGGACAACAACTTTTTTTTCTCCTTCCTGGGGGGGTTTCTTTGTTTTTCTACTTCCGCCGGGGCACAGTTTCCAGCAGAGGTGAGGAGCCCACGGATTGGCTAATTTTAAGATGGGCACTCCATGTAGCCATTGAATATTAGGGGCGTCTTTGCAAAGCTTACATTTTTAGGAGCGGGAAGTTTGAAGGGCTCTTTGACTTCCGCCCGCGGGGAAGGTAACTCCGGCATGGCCCTGGCCGGCCGCTCCGGGCCCCCTGGCCTGGCGGCCGTGCCGGGGCTGCGGCCGGGACCCCGGGACCCTGCCGGGTTT